>CAUYLG010044413.1:0-49764 GCA_963573385.1 Cacajao melanocephalus | reverse complement strand
CTCCCCAAAACCCCCACCCCCCCAAACAACCCCAAGTGTGATTTTCACCACCCAGTGTACAATTGTTAGCAGAGTTAAAAAACCGCCCAATAGTGATAAAAATCAATGTTTGGTTTTAGGTTGGTGTTTATATTTTGTATTCGGGTTTTGTTCAAACACACCGGGGGGGTTTTTGGGGGGGGTTTTGGGTGTTTAACTCCTGGGGGGGGGTTGGTTGGGTAGGGATAACATGGGGAGAAATGCCAGATATAGTATGCACCTAAAGTAAAATAAATAAAATTTTAAAAAGTCACATAATAATTAAGAGACTAAACATTAGAAGTGAGGCTGAAATTTTTAATGTTCCAACTTGTAACAAACAAATAGAGTACATCTTAGGTAATTACATTTTTGCACCTTGGAAAATCCTGTACTTAGCAACATCAGAGATACATAGTTCTGATTGTGCAACAGAATAAAGCATTTAATGAGGAGGTTACTCATCCACCTTTGCATTGAATCTCATGAGGTTTCTTTTGTTCCTATGTCAGGTATGTCTTTTACCTTCTGAGAGATGGCATTTATAGAGTAGACCTTCCAGTGCCATCTGGCCAGTGTGCAGAAGCTGTGCGTATTGTGGAGAGTTGCACGTTAAAGGACTTTGCAATCAAGCCACAGTCCAAGCGAATCATTTACTTCAATGACACCACCCAAGTCTTCATGTCAACATTTCTAGACGGCTCTGCTTCCCATATCATCCTACCTCGCATCCCCGTTGCTGATGTGAAAAGCTTTGCTTGCGAAAACAATGACTTCCTTGTCACAAATGGCAAGGTCATTTTCCAACAGGATGCTTTGTCTTTTAATGAGTTCATCGTGGGATGTGACCTGAGCCACATAGAAGAATTTGGGTTTGGTAACTTGGTCATCTTTGGCTCGTCCTCCCAGCTACACCCTCTGCCAGGCCACCCGCAGGAGCTTTCGGTGCTGTTTGGCTCTCACCAGGCTCTTGTTCAATGGAAGCCTCCTGCCCTTGCCGTAGGAGCCAGTGAGTGCTCTGTCCCCAGGGTAGTTACTGGCCTTGCTGGAATAAGAGGAAGGCTTGAACTGCTTGGCATTATGATTCAATTTTGAGAGCTCTAGTGGTTATTCAGTCATCAACCAGAAGCAGCTACTTGGCTTAAAAAAAAAGTGTATACATTTGTCTGCATTTATTAGTTTTGCATTAGGAGAGTATCTATATTTTCCATGTATCTCCCAATAGAATAATTTGAACATTTATTGAGTGTCTGCTAAGAACCAGGCATTGACTTTCTAGTCAGGACAAATAGCCAGGGAGATAGAATTCTTGGGTTGAGATTTTTTGTGCCATTGAAAGCTTGCATGAATTTGAGCAATTCCCTAAAACTCTCTGGACTCGAATCTCCATCTCTAGAGAGGGGTAGTGTGTGTGGTGGGTAAGCAGGTGGGCTCTGGAGTCAGCCTGGTTGGATTCAAATGCTTGTCTTGCCATTTTTTAATAGAATGACCCTGGGCAAGTTACTAAACCACTCTGTGCCTCAGTTTCCACAATTGGAAAAGGAGAATATTTATTATATCTTTTAATGGAATTGTCATACAGACAAAATTAAAATACATAAGTAGAGTACTTAAAATAGTATCTTGCACAAAGGTCAGCAAACTTTTTCTGTAAAGGAAAGGCCAGATGGTAAATATTTTTATTTACTTTGTGGTTCAGATGGTCCCTGTCATAGCTACTCGAATCTGCCATTATAGTGTGAAGACAGCCTTAGATAACATGTAAATGAATAACTGCGGCTGTGTTCTGGTACAACTTTATTTATAGAAACAGTGGGCCAGGTTTGGCCTGTGAGTGGAGTTTGCCAACCTCTGGTCCCCTAGATAATAGTAAGTATTTAGCAAACATTGGCTGTTTTTTGCTGTAGAACAAAGTTAATTATGTATGTTTGCTGCATATCTGAAAGTTGGCTGAAAATGAATAGGTGATTTTTTTTTTATTGATTGAGCTTCTTGGAGGAAGGTACTATACAAACAGTAGTAATTACATTAGAGATTCATCATTAAGAATTTTTTGTTAAGAGCCTGATTATATCTGTTCGTGTTGTAGAGAACCCCTTTGGCAATTATATGCAGCAAGCATGTAGCTTTGACTGAAGGACAGTCCTATATATTGGGAATGCTGTCTTCTTCAATGCAGCAAAATGAGCAGCATGAGGAATGAACAGTGTCCCAGCCTCATCAACAAACTATCCCTGGTGATTATCAGGGTAGCAGATATTATTGCTCAATTGCTCTACCATTTGAGATGAGGCTGTAGGTGAATTTATTGAGAATCCTTGGTTTGCCCTTACAGATGTCATCCTGACCAGTGATATGTTGAACTCTTTGAATTAGGCCCTTCTGCCTGGCAGAACTGGACCTATGAGGTGAAAGTATCCACCCAAGACCCTCCTGAAGTCACTCATATTTTCTTGAACATAAGTGGCACCATGCTGAATGTACCTGAACTGCAGAGTGCTACAAAATACAAGGTTTCCGTGAGAGCAAGTTCTCCAAAGAGGCCAGGCCCCTGGTCAGAGCCTTCAGTGGGTACTACTCTGGTGCCAGGTGAGAAAATGTTCTGGATTTAGGGAGTGACTCTCACAAAAAGAGGCATAGCTGAGTGTCCTTTAAATTTCCTTGCCTTGGGTGTAAAGGAATTAGAATGAGGGTGTATTGACCTCTTGAGTATGTGTTTGAGTAAACACATATTGAGTATATATTTATTTTCTGAGATTAGGAAAGCAAATAAAACATTGTGTGATGTTTAATTAGTGTTTCTAACCTGCCGGTTTAAACTTTCCAAGACATTTTTAGGAAACACTATAATTGATTCTTTATGGGTTTCTTTTTTCTCATGGTTTATTAAGCGGTGGTGTTCCTGAACTCTGAAGGTCTTGCTGAGAGAAGTTGAGGGGCTGTGAATTATGCTGAATTCCATCCTCTTAGCTGAAAAGGAATGGAAAGATGATTATACCATTTATGCTGCTATTGTTATCACAATTGCTTCTGGGTGCTCTGAATGAGACCATGACAAGCAGTAGTCAAAGCCACCTCAAAAAAAATTCTGCAATGATCAAGACACTGTCATAGAGGCAATCTCACCATGCGTTTTTCTTCAAGTTTCAAAAATTTTTGTGAAAATCAGAAAGTGTGTTTAACGGGATCATTCTTGTCACACAGATCCTTTTATATAATTACTCATATCCTTTTATGGAACTTTTCAGAGTGTTGACATTCTTTTACTTTATAAAGAAAATCTTAAGATATAAGACATAGATGTAAGTATATAAGGTATCTTTAAAGAGTTTGCTTTCCGTAATATTTCTTTTAATTTCTTTTTTACCCAACAGCTACTGAGCCACCATTTATCATGGCTGTGAAAGAAGATGGGCTTTGGAGTAAACCATTAAATAGCTTTGGCCCAGGAGAGTTCTTATCCTCTGATATAGGAAATGTATCAGGTAAACACCAAGTCCTCTGTTCACTTGGATGACAGATTTCTACTCATAAGGCTTCCTACATCATTCAATAAAGCAAAAGAATAGGATATTTTGGTATTAGGTCAATAGTGAAAGGAAAAAATATTGATTGAACTGTACTGCCAGTGATTCTGTTAGGAGAATGTCAATTCTTAAATAGGAGTGGTATTTATTAAGTCACAAAATGTGAGGTTGTTTCTAGTTTTATGCCCACCAGCAAGACTTTGATATAAGGCTCACATATTAATCTACCAGTGTCGTCTCACATTAACAGCCTATCTTGTTCCACTGAGACAGTTATACTTAAAGATAATTTACTATGAGTTTGCTAGAAGACAGGAGCAGAAATTGCTGCATAGAGTTCTGAATAAGGTGTAAGGAACAATTGATTGACAAAGAGGGTTATTAAGGAATAAATGGGTAATTTGCTTGGAAGGCATTAGAAGGAAAAAAGACTTCATTCAAGGGTGGTATAATAGTGATCTCGCCTGAAGATGACATCTTCCATAGTTATATAACTATTTATTTATTTATTTGACCATTTAAAGTACAACAGCGTTTCTGTCTAACATAAGAGCCGAATGTAAGTAATGTAGCACCAGTGGAGAGAATGCCACTTTGGCGTTGGCTGAGTCTGGGCTCCCTCTCGATATATGTGTGAACCCTCAGGCAGAATACATGATCTCACCTTGTCTCAGGTTTACCATCTCAAAAATGGGGATAATTCCTACTTCGTAACTTTATTTTGGGAATTAAGTGAGATCTGCAAAGTGCCTGGGACAATGTTTGGCAAACAGGAGATGCTTGACGTGTATTAGTTGTTCTGCCCAGTTCCAGGGGTTAAGATTTTGGGATAACATGACTGAAATATTCTTGACAGATCCTTAAAGTTCTAGTGAATATATATCAGTGTGTTCTTTAAAATTATGTTGAGGTGCAAATGTGATTTATTGACTCAGGATGTTTTTGTTGGTATGTGTGAAAAGTAACTGCTAATAATTCACTTTGTTTTGAGACATGGATTGGTATAACAACAGCCTCTACTACAGTGACACGAAAGGTGATGTTTTTGTGTGGCTGCTGAATGGGATGGATATCTCAGAGAATTATCACCTACCCAGCATTGCAGGAGCAGGGGCTTTAGCTTTTGAGTGGCTGGGCCACTTTCTCTACTGGGCTGGAAAGACATATGTGGTGAGTTGCATGGCATGGCACTCTGGATGCTCTAGAATGATACTTACTTCAGCGACTTGCACACCAATTTCATTTTAAAAAAATATTTGTGTACCACTTGTGTTATTATCTATTTAATGTTTATCTTTAGCCAACTCACTTAAAAAAAATTTTTTTTTTGAGACACAGTTTTACCCTACCACCCAGGCTGGAGTGTAGTAGCGTGATCTCGGCTCAGTGCAACCTCTGCCTCCCAAGTAGCTGGGATTGCAGGCATGTGCCACCATGCCTGGCTAGTTTTTGTATTTTCAGTGGAGACAGGGTTTCACTATATTGGCCAAACTGGTCTTGAACTCCTGACCTCAAGTGATCTGCCTGCCTCCATCTCCCACCGTGCTGGGATTACAGGTGTGAGCCACCACACCTGGCCCCATATCCCTTTTAAAATGTGTTTTTGTGTAAATTAAATTTGTTATCACTATTTGTTGAACTAGTTCTTTTTTTCCCCAATAATAGTTTAAAATAAATACATAAACATGCTCACCTGAGGGTTGGTATCTTGGCAGGAACATGGCATGCTCCAAAGTCATGATTCAAGGAAGCTAAATGAAGAGACATTTTCAAAAGCTAGGGAAAATGAACAAATGATGGTGAAGTATCCTCACGGTTTGCAAGTGTGGGAAGATATAAGTCTAGGTTTGAAGAGGCAAGGGGAAGAAGTAGAAAAACCTGGTGGGGGCTGTGACTGTAGGAGAGTATGTGATATGAACTGTGACTTTAGGCACAGAAGCCGGCCACTATCAAGACGCATGATTTGGCAAGGAGACAGCTAACAGAATAAGAACTCCTACCCTTCCTCCTTCCTGCCCTCTGATCTGCCAGTGCTTCCATTGGCTGAATCTCACCAGAAGCCAGGCAACAACCCACTGGGGCCGGCCACTATCAAGATGCATGATTTGGCAAGGAGACAGCTAACGGAATAAGAACTCCTACCCTTCCTCCCTCCTGCCTTCTGATCTGCCAGTGCTTCCATTGCCTGAATCTCACCAGAAGCCAGGCAACAACCCATCAGCCTAGCAGATGAAGTCCATAGATGTCGGCCTCTTGTGGGGCACTGAGTAGGGTGGAGAAGGGTGGAGATTAGACCTAGAGGCAAAATAAAGACATCCAGCACACCTGTGGACTGATATACTTTGAAGAGAAAGCTGATGGTTAGTGACAAGAACATTGGCCTGACAGATCAAGAAATATGGTATTGAAATCATTTTTAATCAGGAAAGTGCTTGCTGTCCATTCATTTATTTGTCCAGCAATCATTTGTCTACCACCAATGTGTTGAAAGCCTTGAAAGAAGGCAAAGTAGGTGAATATAAAATAAATAGCCAACATATCCTTTATTGTGTAGAGTTCAGAGATTTTTTACTGTGTCCAGTGTTGTGCAGCCATCATCAGTTGTCCCTGCTCTTCTGATGAGATAAAATGCATATATGAAATAAAGAAGCATATGAAGCAATGCATTTAGAGACAAAGCAATATGGTATAATCTGAATTCATAAGTGCCAAAGATGTGCAACTAGAATGAAATTGAGTGGGGTTAGTCAGAGAATGCTCCCTCAAATGGGTTAGTTTAAAAATACTTTTGAAAAAGGAAATGTAACAGTGGACATAAAAACCAGTTTTAAGTATTTTTTAAAAATCTCTTATAAAAGTGTTTATCTCCAGGACAAATTGTTTAACTTTAACCCACTTAACCTGTGAAAAAATAGGGAATAGAAATCCTTCCTAAGTTTAATGTGAGGATTACAGGAGTTTATATTCTAAAGATAAAAAAAGTACAGTGCCTGGCACATTATTGGTACTCAATAATGAAATATTAGAGAACTACAGTGATAGAGAAGAGCAAGAAGAGCTGTCATCATTTATAAGGAAATATACATATTTTTTTTGGGAGTCTAATCAAATGTATTCTTATCTAGCAGTGTTTACATTGTCTGCACGTATAATTAGGAATAGCAGTCATTTGAATGCAAAATAAATTTACTTCCCTTCTCCTTGGAGGCATGTAAAGAGATAAGCCCCATTAGGGCAGGTGCCATGCCTGTTTCCTTGTTGCTATGTTTCCAAGACTTAGCACACTACTCAGCACATAGTGCCAATAACTATTTGTGGTTGAATGACTGGATTAATCAAGCAATTTATTAATGATTGCAATAAACTATTCAGAAATAACAGTATCACTTGAAAGCCACTAACTGACCATACAATTATGCTTTTTAGATACAAAGGCAGTCTGTGTTGACAGGACACACAGACATTGTGACCCATGTGAAGCTGTTGGTGAATGACATGGTTGTGGATTCAGTTGGTGGATATCTCTACTGGACCACACTCTATTCAGTGGAAAGCACCAGACTAAATGGGGAAAGTTCCCTTATACTACAGGCACAGCCTTGGTTCTCTGGGAAAAAGGTGACAAATGAAAAGATTTGATCATTTAATAATACTATATAACTCTATAGTTATGATAATACTGTCTCTTGCTTATTGTGAGTAGTTAAAGCAGACTCCTAAAAAAAAAATACTGTGTTGGTAAGATCTTGGTATAATGAAGATTTCTGTATTTGAAAAACAAACAAACAAAAAGCCTTGTTTGATTGGTCATAATTGAAAGCCTTATTTGATGGTCATAATTGATTATATAGGCTCAAATACACTGTGGAGATTTTTGTAGTTTGCTTTATTTTCAGTGAACCCAACTTAAAAACATTTTAATTTATTACTGTTTGTATAGTCTTAAGGACTTCTGTTGAATATTTCAGAGCTATGAATCAGGTGGTGATTAGGCATTTTACTATTTTCAATCAGTTTTGGGTACTGACTGTTCTAAAAACTGTTTCTAAAAACCTAGGCAAATTATTTGACTTCACTGTGTCTCTTTTCTTATCTGAAAAATGGAACTATTAACTATTATTCTACCTCCTAGGGTTGTTATAAAGATTATATGAGATAATTCATGAGAAGGAGTGGGAATAGTTTCAGGTACAATGTACATGCTTGGTAATTATTATTACTCAACCTGCAAAATACGCCTGATGTAGGAATGTTTCTAAAGCAAATGTTACTTTTACTTCTTCAGCTTCTACAAGCAATACCTATTTTTCTTGAACATGTTTACCCACTAGGTATTTTTTTCCGATTGTAATAGTGACATATTTCTACTGTAGAAAACTTGAAAATTGCAGAAATGCATTAAGAATAAATAAATCATTCACCCTACTTCTACCTAACACATCCCTTAAGATTTTCTTATTTTAAGTCATTTTTTCTGCAGAGATAAAATATGCATAATACAGATTACCAGATAACTTAAAAAATATATGCATATATATATATATATGTACACATATAAAATGAACTAATGGTTGAGTCGCTTGATCTCCAATTCCAATAATATATATGGGCCATAAATTTCCCAGGATATTTAAAGAGACATGATTTGCATTACATGGATTATAACACAGACATTTAAAAGAGATAGAAATTTATGTACCATATCCAAAGATTAATCATTCTTGTCAGATAGTAAAAAGATCCCTTACTTCTATCTTGGAGTCACTTGAATCTGAATACCAAGAAAACATATTTTTGTTTCTCAAATATAATTGTTAGGGAAAAGCATTTTCATTTTTGTAAAAACATATTAATAATATTATCTCTAGAGTAACTTCTTCTCTACCTCAGGGACTTTGTCAGTAATCTTCCCAGTATTCTGATATGGTTGTTTGAGTACTCTCACCAACCAGGAAAAAGCTCTGGAGTGACCTTGGGACTTTCTTATAAATGAGTGAGTCATTCAATTTCTCAGCATGTTTGGGGGAAATGCATCCTTCTTACTCCTCTTTAAATCCCCACTCCAAACACTTACACACTGCAGATGGGAATATAAATTAATACAACCTCTATGGAAAACAGTGAAGAGATTTCTTAAAGAACTAACAGTATTTCTTCCATTCAATCCAGCAATCACACTACTGGGTATCTCCCCAAAGGAAAGGAAGTCATTATATCAAAAGGACACCTGCACACATATGTTTATGGCAGCACAATTTGCAATTGCAAAGATAGGGAACCAACTAAGTGCCCATCAACTGATGAATGGGTAAAGAAAATGTGGTATAATTACACCATGGAATACCACTCAGCCATAAAAAAGAAGGAAATAATGCAACAACTTGGGTAGAGCTGGAAGCCATTATTCTAAGTAAAGTAGCTCAGGAATGGCAAACCAAATACTGTAAGTTCTCACTTACAAGTGAGAGCTAAGACATGGGTATACAAAAGCATACAGTGTGATATAATAGGCTTTGGAGACACAGAAGGAGGGAGGGTGGAAGTTGAGTGAGGGATTAAAAAATGCTTCATTACACTGGGCACATTTTACACTACTCAGATGACTGGTGCACTAAAATCTCAACCTTTACCGCTGTACAATTCATCCATGTAACCAAAAGCTACCTGTACCCCAAAAGCTACTGAAATTAAAAATATACATATATTAAAAGCAAAAGAATGGAAATTAAGAAAAAAAAAACCAAAACAAAACTTCTCTCCAAATCCTCTCCCAGATTGTGAAGTGCTGTTGTTGCCTTTGGAAATCTGTGTTGTGGTTCCATGGTTTGACATCTAATCTATCTGACTCCATTAGTGCCAGTGGCTGTTTTGAAGGCAATGCATTTTGCATCCAGCAAAGCTTTCCATTTGTCTCTTGTTCACTTATATCATGTACAGATTTATTATGCAGTAATAATATATTTTGCAATCAGCAGATATAATGAAATACAGTCAGCCAGTTATCTATAGAAAGTCTCAATTATTTGGGTGATAAAAAAAAGAATGAACAAAGTAAGAGATTCTTCTAAGGTAAAAAGATACCTTTTGCCACATCTGATGAGCTGAACTCACAGCATATGGTACATTTTACCATGGAATTAAAATTTAACCTGAAGGTTTTAGCTTAGATCAGAGAGGTTTGTATATAAGGTTTGGAACACCCTCTGACTGTTTAAATATGAAGCTGCTGACTGCTGCAGAAAAATGGGACGATGACCCAACACCTAAATTTTACTTAGAATTGGAATAGTTTGTTGTATTCCAGCCAAAAAAAAATTGTAGAATCTTTTTAAAATAGATAAAAATAGACTTAATTTGTAATGTAGAAACTCTAGTGCATCTCATTGTAAATAACCAAACAAGATTAACCTTTTAAAAAAAAGATTTATTGAAAAAAATCTTTTATAAAAGTGTTTATCTCCAGGACAAATTGTTTAACTTTAACCCACTTAACCTGTGAAAAAATAGGGAATAGAAATCCTAAGTTTAATGTGAGGATTACATTAAAGAGGCCAGAGTTATCACTGTCTTTAGGCAAGCTTGACACAGGCTCAGCATTTCAGATTCAGTAGCTCTGGTGTGTGATTGATAATTTGTATGTGTTCCAAGTTTCCAGATGATGCTGTTGCTGCAGGTCTGAGAACCATACTTTGATAATTACTGGAGCTAAGTACATAAAAGTGAATAATATACTTATTGCCTTTTTGTGGAATTTTAGGACACTAGTGTTTATATCCAAATAACGTAGTAGTAAGCATAATCATATAACTTTTATATTCAGAAAAAAGTAATTGAAGAAAATCAATAAATCTTTCTTAATATGGAGCAAGGACATAATTCACCTCTTAAAAGGCTGGAAATTGCCAGAATAGATTTTTACCTTCTGGAGAATAAGTTGGTTGAATTTTCCTGAAGATATAAGGCTGTGATTTATATGACAACTGAAGGGTTTTTGCCGCCACGTACCTTACAACTGCTTCTTTGTAGCAGAGTAACTTGTCAGGAAGAACTTTTGGTTTTTAGATACCTCATTGAAGTCTTTTCACATTTTTCACTGGCTCATCATTTTTGTTTAAATGCTGTTGTATCTTGCTAAAGATGTAGCTGTCAACTTTAATTCTATTGGGGATACTTCATAGCCTCTAGGTATATTATAGGGAGATTCCACTGCTCTGAGATCAGGTTACTGGCAATCTTAGCAATATTTGTAAAGCCGAAGAAAGCAAAAACAGGATCTTTGGATAGTAACTTTTGTCTAATGTATTCTATGCCATAGGAAAAGCAGCCTTTCCTCAAGCCTCACTTAGAAAACTGGATGTGAAATTAAGATATACATTGCAACAAGAAAGCAAAGAGTAGTAAGAAGTAGTTCTCACATGTCATCTGGAAACAGGACTTTATGTACACATTACTATTCAATTTTAACATAAACATCCTGTGTGTATGATCTTTTAAAAGTGTGTAAGAATGTTTTGTGTTGTAATTAATAGAAAACACAATTCAAAATAGTTTAAGCCAGTGGTGGCATGTTGGAATTACCTGTGAAGTTTTAAAACATACTGGAGCCAAGGTTCCATCCCCAGCAATCATAATCGAATAGAGTGCAGCCTGGGAATAGAGATTTTTAAAAAACTCCACAGATCATTCTAATATGCAGCTATGTTTGATAACAGGTTTAAACAATAACACAATTCATTGGCTCATGTTGCTGAAGAGGCCAGAGTTATCACTGTCTTTAGGCAAGCTTGACACAGGCTCAGCATTTCAGATTCAGTAGCTCTGGTGCGTGATTGATAATTTGTATGTGTTCCAAGTTTCCAGATGATGCTGTTGCTGCAGGTCTGAGAACCATACTTTGATAATTACTGGAGCTAAGTACATAAAAGTGAATAATATACTTACTGCCTTTTTGTGGAATTTTAGGA
Organism: Cacajao melanocephalus; assembly: GCA_963573385.1. NCBI lineage: Eukaryota > Metazoa > Chordata > Mammalia > Primates > Pitheciidae > Cacajao > Cacajao melanocephalus. Next base: position 38,255 of record CAUYLG010044413.1, on the reverse strand, counting down.
TAACAGTGTTTATATGCAAATAACATAGTAGTAAGCATAATCGTATAACTTTTATATTCAGAAAAAAGTAAAAATTACTGAATTTATTATTTCAAAGAGGATGTTAATGAGAAATCTATAGCTTAAGTGTGACCTGTTCACAAAGATATGCTTCAAACATGTATTTGGTTTATTTTCTTACCTTACTTTCTCTTCAGGTAACTGCTCTAACTTTAGATCTCAGTGATGGGCTCCTGTATTGGCTGGTTCAAGACAGTCAATGTATTCACCTGTACACAGCTGTTCTTCGGGGACAGAGGTAAGTAGGGTCCCTCAAAGGCAACTGATTGAGAAGAAAACTTGTCCCTAAGTCATAAATGATAATGCATGAAAATTCATGTATTCTTTCAGTAAACATTTCTGATTATCCACTGTTTGCAGGCATTGGGTTTGTAGGGGAAAGAGGTTTGTAAACAACTAGTTACAGTAGAATATGGTAAGTGTTGTGATGGGGTATGAAGAGAGTACAGAATAGACACTCAGGAGAATGCTGCTCAAGAGCCCAGGAAGTGTATGGATAAGCTTTTCTGTTCCTTCAGAAAATAGAGTATACATTATGGAATGAAGGCAGAGCTCTTCCTGTGATGTCTTAAATGAAAACCAGAGGGTGAAAGGGACCACATGAATTATCTCCTTGATCTGCATCCTCAAACATATCCCCCTGTTCTGCTCTTGTCAGTATCTCTACATCTTCAACATTAGCATTGTCAGATATTTTAAAAATAAATTTTACACTTTTGTTTTAAAAATTAGTTATAGTATACATAATGTGAAATGTTCAGATCTTAAGTGTTCCATTACGTCAGTTTAGACAAATGCATTTTGAGACATAGAAAGTATCCATCATCACAAAAAATTCCTGTGCCCTTTCCCAATCACTCTGCCCCCATCCAGAAATATGTATTTTTTGTGTCTGGCTTCTTTTACTTGGCATAAAATCTTTTGTGATATATCCATGTTATGTGTGGTAGTTTTTCCTTTTTATTGCTGAGTAGTATTCCATTGTGTGAAGATACCACTGTCTGTGTATCCATTCTATGCATGTCTTGATGGACATTTTAATTGCTTCCTAATTTTGATTATCATGCATAAAACTGAATATTTGTATACAAGCCTTTTTGTGGATATATGCTTGGATAAATACCTAGGAGTAGAATTGTTGGGTGATAAGGTAGATAGATGTTTATTAAGTAATTGTCAAACAATTTTTCAAAATGTTTGTGCCATTTTATATTCCCATAAAAATGTATGAGAATTGTGGTTCTTCCATATCCTCCCAACAGTTGGCTTTGGCAATCATTTTTATGTTCACCATTCTTTGGTGTGTGGAGCAGTAAATATTGGGATTTTAATTAGCACTTCCCTGATGACTATCAATTTTGATCACTTTTTCATTTGTTATTGGCCATTTATATATCCTCTTTTATTATGTGCCTGTTCAAGTATTTTTCTCCTTTTTAAATGAGTTGACTTTTTTGTTATTGAGTTGTTCTGTATATAAGCACTTTATCAAAATATGTGTTGTGAATATTTTCTCTCAGTGTTTAGTTTATCTGCTTATTTTCTTGGTGGTGTGCTTTGATGAGCAGAATTTCATTTTGATTAAGTCCAATTTATGAGTTTTTTATATTCTGTCCTTTCTGTGTTTTCTGTAAGAAATCTTAGCCTATCCCAAGGTTGCCAAGATTTTACACTGTATTTTTTTCTAGAAGTTTTATCGTTTTAGCTTTCATGATTAGATCTGTGATTCATCTTAAATTTATTTTGGGGTATGGTCTGAGATATGGGTTAAAGATTTCTTTTTTTCCTTTCTATAGGCATATCCAGTTGTTCTATCACCTTTGCTGAAGAGATTTTCTCTTTCTTTATTTAATTGCTTTGGGACCTTTATTGAAAATAATTTGACTGTGTATGTCTGGGTCCATTAATGGACTCTCTATTCTGTTCCTTTGATATATTTGTCTATTCTTTTTGCCAGTACTATATTGTCCTGATTATTAGAGAAATTTAGAGAAAAACTTAAAGATAGGCAAGATTCAGTCCTCCGACTTTGCTTTTCTTTTCCAATATTTTTATTTTGGCTATTCTTGATCTTTTGCCTTTCCAAATAGATTTTGAAAGCATCTCACTAATTTCTAGAATAAATCCTGCTGGAATTTTGATTTCTTTTCACTTTAGGGAGAATGAATATCTTAAAATATTGAATCTTCTAATCAATGAAAATGTTTCTCTTCCATTTATTTAGGTTTTCTTTAATTTCTCTCAGCAGTGTTTTATAGTTTTTAATGTAGATGTCTGACATGTATTTTATTAGATTAATGGCTAAGTATCTAATTTTTTGATGCTTTATATATGCTATTTAAAAAAATTCCATTTTCTAAATGTTCTTTAGTAGTGTGGGAAAATGCAATTGCTTTTTGTATATTGACTTTGTGTCTTATACATTATTAACTTCATTTATATGTCCTAGCAGATTTCTTCTGGAATACTTTAGTAAGAGTTAGTCTTTAAAATGACTTAGGAAGCATTCTCTCCTCAACTTTTTGAAAGCATTTGTATAGAATTGCTATTAATTCTTCTTTAGTTTTGATAAAATCCACAAGTGAATTCATCTAGACCTGAAGTTTTCTTTGTGGAAAATTGTTTGATTACAAATTCAATATCTTTTAAGGATTAAGGCTATTTATTTTTATTTCCAGTTTTGGTAATTCATGTTTTTAAGAATTTGTCATTTTGCATGAGTTGTCAAATTTAATAATATCATCTTATTATCATTTTAATACTTGTAGGGTCTATAGTGATATTCTTTTATACTTCTGCTGTTGGTACATTTTTTTCTTGATCACTCCTGCTAAATGTTTATCAGATTTATTCATCTTTTCAAATAATCTGTTTCTGGTACTGTTGATTTTTTTCTATTTTGTCAATTTTTGATTTCATTAATTTCCAATCTTATTTTTATTATTTTTCCTTTTCTATTGATTTTAGATGTAATTTTCTGTTCTTTTTCTAGCTTTTTAAGGTGAAAAGAGAGGTCATTGTTTTTATATGATTCCACTCACTGGCATTTAAAACTATGTTTCTTTTAAGGTCTATGTTAGTTGTATTTAATAAATTTTGGTATGTCTCCAACTATGATTGTAGATTTGTCTATAGTTCTTTTTGGTTAATGTATATGGATACTTTATATTTAGTTATTGGTTATCTATGTACTTGATTATATTGCCTTTTTATTATTATAAAATACTCCTATTCATCTATGCTAATATTCTTCATCTTAAAGATTCCTTTGTCTGATATTAGTATGGCCACACTAGCTTTCTTTTGCTTAGTGTTTGTATAGTACAACTATTTCAATTTCTTTATTTTTTAAACTTTTTGAGTATTTACATTAATTTTTTGATTTGTTGTTGGGTTTTTAATTTTTATTTTAGTTTAAGGGGTACATGTGCAGTTAGGTTCTATAGAAAAATAGTGTATCCTGGGGGTTTGAGGTACAGATTGTCACCCAGATAACAGGCATATTACCCAATAGGTAGTTTCTCTTTTTAAAAATTTTATTTTTTAGTTTAATAGGTTTTTGAGGAATGGGGGGTGTTTGGTTATATGGATAAGTTTTTAGAGGTGAATTCTGAAATTTTGGTGTACTCATCACCTGAGCAGTGTACACTGTACCCAATGTGTAGTTTTATCTCTCACCCTTCTCCCACCCTTTTCTCCAAATTCCCAGAGTCTATTATATCATTCTTATGCCTTTGCATCCTCATAGTTTAGCTCCCACTTATGAGTGAGAACATACGATGTTTGGTTTTCCATTTCTGAGTGACTTCACTTAGAATAATGGTCTCAAATTCTGTCCAGGTTGCTATGAATACCAGTATTTCTTCCTTTTTATGGCTGAGTAGTATTCCATTATGTGTATGTATGTATATATATATACATATATATATATATATATATATATGCCACATTTTTAAAATTCACTCATCAATGGGCGTTTGGGCTGGTTCTATATTTTTGCAATTGTGGATTGTGCTGCTATAAACATGCATGTGCATGTATCTTTTTCATATAGTGGCTTCTTTTCCCGGGTGGGATACTCAGTAGTGAGATTGCTGGATCAAATGGTAGATCTACTTTTAGTTCTTGAAGGAATTTTCACACTTTTTTCCATAGTGGTTGTACTAGTTTACATCCCCACCAACAGTGTCAGAGTGTTCCCTTTTGACCACATCTATGCCAACATCTTTTTTTTTTTTTTTTGATTTTTTGATTAAGGCCATTTTTTCAGGAGTAAGGTAGTATTGCATTGTGGTTTTGATGTGCATTTCTCTGATAATTAGTGATATTGAGCACTTTTTCATATGTTTCTTGGCCATTTGTATATCTTCTTTTGAGAATTGTCTATTCATGTCCTTAGCTCACTTTATGATGAGATGGTTTGTTTTTTCTTGTTGATTTGTTTGAGTTCCTTGTAGACTTTGGATATTTGTCCTTTGTCGGATGTATAGTTTGTGAATATTTTCTCCCACTCTGTGGGTTGTCTGTTTACTCTGCTGATTATTTCTTTTGCTGCACAGAAGCACTTAATTAAAGTCCCACCTATTTATCTTTGTTTTTGTTGCATTTGCTTTTGGGTTCTTTGTCATGAAGTCTTTGCCTAGGCTAATGTCTAGAAGGGTTTCTTTGATGTTATCTTCTAGAATTGTTAAGATTTCAGGTCTTAGGTTTAAGTCTTTGATCCATCTTGAGTTGATTATTATTGTATAATGTGAGAGTTGAAAATTTTGTATAAGGTCAGAGATGAGAATTTTCTGCAGGTGGCTTGCCAAACTATCCCAGCACTATTTGTTGAATAGGGTATCCTTTCCCTACTTGATGTTTTAGTTTGCTTTGTCAAAGATTAGTTGCCTTAAGTAATTGGCTTTATTTCTGGGTTCTCTATTCTGTTACTTTGATATATGTGCCTATTTTTATACCAGTACCATGCTGTATGGTATGTGACTATAGCCTTATAGTACAGTTTGAAGTTAGGTAATGTGATTCCTCCAGATTTGTTCTTTTTGCTTAGTCTTGCTTTGGCTATGTGGGCTCTTTTTTGGTTTCACATGCATTTTAGGATTGTACTCTCTTGTTCTATGAAGAATGATGCTGGTACTTCAATGGGAATTGCATTGAATTTGTAGATTGCTTTTGACAGTATGGTCATTTTTACAACACTGATTCTACCCACCAATAAGCATGGGATGTGTTTCCATTTATTTGTGTCATCTATGATTTCTTTCAGCAGTATCGTGTAGTTTTCCTTGTAGAAGTCTTTAATCTTCTTAGGTATATTTGTGAGTATTTTTTCTTTTGTAAAAGGGGTTGAATTATTGATTTGATTTTCAGCTTGGTCACTGTTGATGTATAGCAGTGCTACTGATTTGTGTACATTAACTTTGTATCCTGAAACTTTACTGATTCATTTATCAGCTTTACTTTTTTTTGGTAAATAGAAAAACTCCAAGTCATGGAGACTCTGAGAAAGGAGGGTTTGTATGTGTCTATCTATCTATCTATCTATAGATATAAATATATACCTGTATATACACATGAATCCATATATATATATCCACATATGTTCATATACATATATGTTTATATATGGATGTGTATATGGATGTACATATGCATATATGTATATATGGATGTGTATATATGTATATGCATGTGGATGTATGTAGATATATGTGTGTATATATATCCATATATATACACACACATACATAATGCATATAAGCACATAAACACAACAAATCTGATTGATCAATTACTTCACATCAGCTGTGGTACACAGCTCTAGCTAGTTTCCTACCTGTGAATCAGAGGAAATGGATTATTTCTTTCCTTAGAACTTAAGGTGCTGACAATCTGATTGCCCAAATAAGCTGTCTAAAGTGAGACACAGACAATGTTCAAAGCAACAGTGTCATGAAGGATCATAGTTCATTCTCTGCATTCTCTCTGTATATACCAAAGAGCTGGTTTCTTTAAGAGTCTAGCTCCTCAAGTATCCACAGATTTAATATCAAGTAGAGGAATGAAGTTTCTTCTTAAAAAATATATTTCCTCATCTTAAGGTTAGTGATATTTCCTTGTATGTATGCACAGTGGAGTATAGTAGCTCCCAGTGAAATGATAGGAAGGGTAGGTACTTTTGCCCACCAAGTAAGTCTTGCCTTTTAATCCTATCAGGAAAAAAAAGAGGAGTTATATATAGAGATTGGGATTCCAGAGCCATCTTATAAGCAGAAAGTTTTTTGTGACATATAATCAAAATTTCTTACCTTTAGTTTAGATCAGCTTTGTCCAATACAAATATAATGCAAGTCACATATGTAATTTTAAATATTCTAGCTGGCTCATTAAAAAAAGTAAAAACAAGTAAACATAACTTTTATAGTATATTTTAATATTTTGACAACATATCAAAATATCACTTCATGCAATCTGAATAAAAATTATTGTTATTTTATATTCTCTTTTTCACATTAATTCTTGGATGTCCTCTTTGTATTTTACGTTTATAACATGTCTTAATTTGCACACTAAGTTTTCATAGAAAATCTTTGATCTGTGTATAAATTTCATAAAATTTACAGGCAAAATAGTTGATTTACATACTCAAATAGTTCTAAAATACTCAAAAATATTGGTTGGGTGCAGTGGCTCACACCTGTAATCCCAGAACTTTGGGAGGCCGAGGTGGGCAGATCATGAGGTCAGGAGATTGAGACCATCCTGGCTAGCACGGTGAAACCCCATCTCTACTAAAAATACGAAATTAGCTGGGCATGGTGGCATACACCTGTAATCCCAGCTACTCGGTAGGCTGAGGCAGGAGAATTTCTTGAACCAGGAGGTGGAGGTTGCAGTGAGCCGAGATTGGGCCACTGCACTCTAGCCTGGGTGACAGAGCAAGACTCTGTCTCAAAAAAAAAAAACCTAAACAATATTTTAGTATATTTTACATGATTCATAACATATGGATCAAATATTAGTTTTAAAATTTAACATAAATTAATTAAAATTAAATAACATTAAAATTTTGGTTCCTCGGTCATATTAACCACATTTCAAAGGCTCAGTAGTCACATGCGGCTAGTTGCTGCTGTACTAAGCAGTATAGCTCTAGCTTGCAGCAGAGATGAGATAAACTGATTGCTGTCACTCATCATATTCTGAACTTGAGAACTGTAATTGAATTGCCCTTCAAACTACTCTTCCCTCTCCTATGTACATCCATTTCCTTTAGTTTATACAAGAGCAAACCTATTTGAGGCACTGTGAAATTCTCAAAATGAAACTTCTTTTGTTTATATTTTTCTAAAGAGAGAAAAGTGAATACTTTAAAATGATTTACAGAAATCACTAAAAAAATTAAACCATCACTCCAAAATCCTGAGAATAACTGAGATAGCTTTTATGAGTACCAAACAACTGTTATAATTTTAGAAACAACCAAGCAGATTTTTCAAGGAAAAATATTTGCAAAATTCCTTCCATCAAGGGAAAAAAAGCCTGTAAACACAATTTAAACAATAGTTTTTACTTGTATTTTCTAGTCTGAAAAGGAGCATCTTGATCAAACTATAGAAACTGATAAGCACAATGAAATGACAGTTGTGAATAATATAAAGTGAATGACCCAGCAGGCTAGAATAATAAATGGCAGGTAAATCAGATGACTAACCAAGAGTAGGAGGAAGACATGGTTCAGTGAGGAGAAACCATTCAAGAGACCATGCCTTCTGTATTGATTTTCCCATTCATCTTTTTATGCCTGGCTGTTCATTATGGGGAGGTGGGGTCATGGAATTGATTTTTTTAAAATCCATCTTTTTACTTCTTGAGAAAACCATGATGAAATGAGATCAGCTTCATCCAAAGCTTTACCCAGATGTAGATTTGTTGGTGTCATACGCACATGTTATAGATGGTTCCATGAGAGGCTAAATTATTTGCCTAAAGTCAATCATTTAATAATTGGCTGAGCTGGGGTTCCATGCAGTTCTGTTTGTTTCTGAAGAATCCCCTACATTGCAAATTCATTGCTTCATAGTGGGGCCTAGTCTTATTCAGAAATGAGAATAGTCATGTAGACATGCTGGCCATGCCTTCTTGGCATCATGTGAACTGGGTTAGACGTGAGGTGGTTGCTTTAAGAACAAGGAGTCTGAGTGAGGGTTGTTGAATAGAATGGAAGGATGCCCACTCAGGACAGTGTCAGCAGTGATGAACTCAGCTCGTAACAGAGTTATTCTGTGTGTCTAGCTAGGGTCTGGAGTCCTTATGGCTACCACATTTAAGAACTGTCATTCCTGTCAATTCTGGATAAATGCCTTTCAAATTCTTGCTCTTTGGGCATGTCCTTTTTTCAAATTCCTCAATGCAGTAGGCTTTCCTTTTTTGAAGTAACATGTACCTGAATCCTGGCTGGGAGTGGTGGCTCATGTCTGTAATCCCAGCACTTTGGGAGGCTGAGGCTGGTGGATCACTGGAGGTCAGGAGTTCAACACCAGCCTGACCAACATGGTGAAACCTGCCTCTATTAAAAATACAAAAATTAGCTGGGCATGGTGGCACACACCTGTAATCCCAGCTATTTGGGAGGCTGAGGCAGGAGAATTGCTTGAACTTGAGAGACAGAGGTTGCAGTGAGCCGAGGTCGCACCATTGCACTCCAGCCTGGGCGACAAAAAAGCAAAACTCCATCTCAAAAACAAATAAATACATAAATAAATAAACAAGTACCTGAATCCTAATTTGCTGTCTCCATCATGATTTATTGCATTGCTTGGTCCTAAAGCCCTTCTGTTCCATGTCTATAGGCTAACTTTTAACCTTGTGTACAGATGGCAAATTTATACTTCAGCCATTGGTTTTTACAGGTTTCGTTTCTAGATGATTACCTTAATTCCAGGTCCTGTAAGAACCTTGCCTCATGTCTTTCTTATGCTAATGCTGGTGTTGTAGGAGCACATAGAATAAACCAAAGATGCAATCTCTCAACTAATGAAGTAATGAGAATCCAGGTTGTGCCTTTGTTGTAGAGATTACCAAAATCACAAGTATTTTTTAAAAAGCTGCAACCTATCTAAACACTCTTGATATTGCAACATCACATTAATTAAGAAAAGCCCCCAGAGAGGAGCTCAGTGGCTCATGCCTATGATCCCAGCACTTTGGGAAGCTGAGGTGGGCGGATCACTTGAGGTCAGGAGTTCGAGAACAGCACCAACATGGTGAAACCCCATCTCAACCAAAAATAGAGAAAATTAGCCAGGCATAGTGGCATGTGTGTGTAATCCCAGCTACTTGGGAGGCTGAGGCAGGAGAATCTCTTGAACCTGGAAGGCAGTGAGTTGAGATCGTGCCACTGTACTCCTGCCTGGGCAACAGCAAGACTCCATCTCAAAGAAACAATAAAAGCTCTCAAAAAATTTACTTTAGTTCTACTACTTTAAAAAATTTGAAATAAAAACCCAACTTAATACAAAACAAAAAAAATGACAGTAATTGTTAGAAAGTATTTAATGTACACAAGTGTGCACACATACTCACAAACACATATTCTCATGAGTACTTGGATGGACCAGCCCTTCCACCACTCCAGAAACACACACTAATTGGTGTTATGTTTTAGCAGCGCTGAGGATACCACCATCACAGAATTTGCAGCCTGGAGTACTTCTGAAATTTCCCAGAATGCACTGATGTACTATAGTGGACGGCTGTTCTGGATCAACGGCTTAAGGATTATCACAACTCAGGAAATAGGTCAGAGAACCAGTGTCTCTGTTTTGGAACCAGCCAGATTTAATCAGTTCACAATTATTCAGACATCCCTTAAGCCTCTGCCAGGTACAGTATTTTATTCCTGCGTACTCTACTCCATTATACTTTCTGTTAAATAAATGTTTAGGTTGGGATTTTCTTTTCTTAAGAATTAAGTTTTCAGAGGAACAAGGCTTTACTTTCAGTTGGTTTGCTTGCAGTGAGTTTAATCTTAACCCAAATTTAGAGACTGAAAAAGTCAGAAAAAGATAATTTTTTTTCAGGATATGTTAAAAATTTTGTTTCAGTTATAATTATTAGCAATTTCTATTGATTTTCTATGATTTTTATATTGATCAATAATCCCCAATTTTTTTTTTCTATTTTTTTCTTTCATTCTGTAGGGAACTTTTCCTTTACTCCTAAGGTTATTCCAGATTCTGTTCAAGAGTCTTCATTTAGGATCGAAGGAAATGCTTCAAGTTTTCATATCCAGTGGAATGGTCCTCCTGCAGTAGACTGGGGTGTAGTTTTCTACAGTGTAGAATTTAGTGCTCATTCTAAGGTATGGTGTTGGTTCTAGTAACTTTCATTTTACAAACAGACTGTACCATCTGTGTCAGCCCTGCCCACACTGACCTGTACCATCTTGACTTAGCCAAGCCCATCTTCTTTGTCATTTCCATAGCATTTGGTTATTAAGATTATTCCCCAGAAAGCTTGTTTACAGCCAGTCTCTGACTGCTTGGTACTAACTGCTGTGCTGGATACACTTTAACTGGTCTGTGTGGTACAACATGAAACTTGCCAAGCTTAGCATTTCCTCAATTGCAAGTTTTGATTTTACATGTGAACCAAAGTTTGGAGATTTTAGGTAATAAGGAATGAAAGATTTTATAATTCTCTCCCTGAGAAAATAATGTTTTGTGTTTATATTTTAGTTCTTGACTAGTGAACAACAGTCTTTACCTGTATTTACCGTGGAAGGACTGGAACCCTATGCCTTATTTAATCTTTCTGTCACTCCTTATACCTACTGGGGAAAGGGCCCCAAAACATCTCTGTCACTTCGAGCACCTGAAACAGGTACAGAGGTTAAAAATCTCTCTTTTTTAAAAAAGCGGAATCTCACTTTTCATGATCTGGAATGGAAAGTTGATACTTAAAAATAACTTTCAGTTTTTTAGATGTGTTTAGATTCAATATCCTTTCAATGATTTTTTTGGAGATTAGAATAGCTCTATTAACATAAATCTGCATAATTTATTCCAAAACAATAGTTCAGAGAATTTTTAACAGCCATTTCATTTGATTGTAGTGATGTAGAAGATGCAGATACATATTTCAGGTAATTTGTAAAATCCTTCATAAGAAAAATGGTCATTTAAGGGCAGAGACAGTTTTTTTGGAAGGCAGACTGTTCTCATAGATGGTAACTCAGAATCTTCTGTGGGTGAATAACTGATATCTAAATTTAATGTTGGGGGGAAAAGATATTTTAAAAAGGATACTAGCCATATCGTTACATGTGTATATCACCTTAAAGTGTGCAAAGCACATTTTTATGTATCACTCCATTATTAAATATTTACTACATACCTACCATGTGTCAGAAACATCATTTCATTTGATCCTCACATAGCTCTGAGGTGGGTGGGAAAGTCTTGTTATCTTGATTATGCAAGAAAGAAAACGAAGGCCTAGTAGTTGCTTAAATAAAATAGTTACTAAGCGGCTGGGCTGGGACTTAATCTGGACTTTTCACTACAGTTTCATCAAATCTCCATTCAGTCATTTGTACAAACGTTGGTAAATGATACTAAGATTTATTTAATTTATGTAAAGCTAATACAGGATTTGGCAGGTAGTAAGAGCTTGATAAATATAGATATGCATTCACCCTTGCATTTTTTACTATTAAGATAATTTCAACAATATTCATCTACGAATCACACAAGAGGGACATAGTGGGGCCTGGGCAGGTTCTGGAGCAGTTAGCATTGGATCCCGGAATGTTCTGCTTGAGATTTCCTTGGGATATCAGCTTGGTTGAACTGTTCTGTGGAAATGGACTTGACTGCATCCATCAGGGGATTTGGTGGGAGCAAGAGTCAACAGTGCTTTGCTGGATATTGGAGGCAATAAGAAAGGATGACAAGATTTGGCCTTTGCCTTCAGGAAATTTACAATATAGCCAGGAAATTATCCAAATTGACCAACCTTTATTAACCACTTACTGTGTGCCAGTTCTATGCTACATTTGGGAGGATTTAACAAGGAGTAAGAAGAGATGCTTTCTCTAATGGAGCTCATGAAGCACCGGGGGGATAAACTCATGCACAGCAAATGATAATAGATACTAGAGAGTTAAACCTGAACAGCAGTGGCATAGAGTGAGTAGACAAGCCAGTGAAACCCGCACCTATATCAAGCTACCTCAGGCATTCTTAAGAAATAAGATGCCTTTGGGAAATGGAAACTTTAGTGCACCCTGAAAGATGGAGCAAGAAGCGGTATCCCATGTGAGAAGAGAAGCCCAATGTAGGAAGGCCTGGAGGTTGAATAAAAGTGTGAATGTTAAACATTAAATAGCAATGTGACTGGAATGAGGGAAGGAGTGAAGACCTTGTGGAGGACTACTAAGGGAGGAGAGGGCCGTCTAAAGAGAATGACTTAGAAATCAGACAGAGACATTTCTCTTGATTAAAGGACTGAGAGATACCAAATTGCTTGGTTTGCCTCTAAGATAAATGAATACTCCCAAACCTTACTCTTGGGGTACTATCAGCCTCCCATAAAACTTTCTGCTTCCTAGGGACTTCAGAGTGACAGGGCCTAGGTCCTGTGTTTTACACCCTGAACTGGCTGAAGGCTGTTTGGACTTACTGCCATTCATCCTGATGATAACATTTTCACCTTCACTGAAATCACTCTGTCAGGATGAAAGTGAATGTTGCATTTTATAGGGAAAACCAGACACCTTCCATGTACACAAGGCACAGACAAGAAAGGTGTGCTTAAGTGGTAGTAGAAAGGATTTTATTTGAACATAAGAAGTCTTGCCTGTCAGTCAGATGTGCTGAAATTATCAGGATGGGTTCCTGAAGAAATCTATGGAATATTCTCTCCTGAAGATCTTTAAGAATGTAATAAATATACTGCAACTGTCTGGAATGAGAAATATTGTTAAGTTGTTTGCACTCTCATATAAGTGGTAAAAGTCAGTCTTATATTCTTTTCTATTCTATCTGTGCCTCTACTTTTCAGTTCCATCAGCACCAGAGAATCCCAGAATATTTATATTACCAAGTGGAAAATGCTGCAATAAGAATGAAGTTGTGGTGGAATTTAGGTGGAACAAACCTAGGCATGAAAATGGGGTGTTAACAAGATTTGAAATTTTCTACAAAATATCCAGTAAAAGTATTACAAACAAAACATTTGAAGACTGGATTGCTGTCAATGTCACTCCCTCAGTGATGTCTTTTCAACTTGAAGGCGTGACTGCTGGATGCTTTGTTGCCTTCCAGGTATGAGAGAGACAATGGAAGATATGAGGGTCTGAATAGTGCAAACAGAAGAATAATTAAAGGACTAGGTTAAGAATTCTGCCACCCTGTCAATAATTTAGGTATACTGTGATCAGAGAGGTCAAGTGGGCAGCAAAAGTAGAGAGAGAGGTAAAGGATATTTTCACAACTTACTCACATTCAGAGAACTTTACAAATTCAAAGTAAATCATTCTGTTTCTTTTTGCTTTTTTTTTTTTTGAAGCTGTATCACAATTTTATTTTTTTGTGTTACTTTTGCATTTTTTTATTGATACATATTGTAGTTGTACATACATTTAGGGTACACATGTTATTTTCATAAACCATTATTTATCAGTGAGATCACTATAGGCCACACACCACAGTAGGTACTTTTGTATTCATTATTTCATTTGATCCTCATGCTATACAGGAAAAGTCAAGTCCTTGGGTGTGTCAGTCAAATACCAAAGCTGTGTGTCATAATGCTTTCCACCATTTCTTTTGGGGGAAAATAGCATCTTGGAGAGTGTTTTGGAGATTTGAGTTGCCTAGGGATTTGGTTTTTCTTTTCATAAAATTCTAATTTAATAATTATTTTGATAATTTGTTAAGTCTACATATACCAATCAAATAAGTTATACATGAAAGTTAAAGATAATTCACATTCTTATTTGGTAAAAATTAGGAGTTTTTTGGTAAAATAAATATTCTGGTTGAGTGTGCCTTTCTATATATATGTGTGTATATATATATATATATAATTTCAAATTTTGGTCACCATGGAACCATGCAAAGTGATATACGTGGATATGTATGAGTTTCACTTAACACAGTTCTGCACAAAAGTGAAGACTATTATATATACATATGCACCATTATGAATCATACATGGATAGTAATATACAAAATATAGTAAAATGTGTTTAATACTAAGAGTATAATAAAAATAATACAATGTTTTGTCAGTAAAGCACTTGAGGCTTTCTATTTTGAGTTCACTGTTATAGATACCAATTTTCTTTGCAGGCTAATGTACATATGCAAGGTTTGGAAATAGAAATAATTTACTATGTAAAAGAAAATATCTCAAAAAGTAAAAATAAACTTTACTGTTAGGATGTGGCATGGTTCAATGGGAAAAATGTATACAGACCTCAGAAGACTTGGTTCTGATGCCTGTTTCTACATATGTCACTGTGGATGAGTTACTTACCTTAATTAGTATCCTGGTCCAGTTTCTACTCTTACTAGTTGTGACGATTGAAAGAGACAATGTATGTGAAACTGGTTTGAAATGCACAATCATTTTCAAATGTAGGATTTAATTATTTCTAAAAATTACTCTTTTTAAAAAATGTGGTAAATTAGGTTTTTAAAGCTTCTTGAAATGAAGAAAAATGGAAGTTTATCATAATTTGTACAGTTTTATTTCTGTTAAATGTTCTACATAACAATTTTGAAAATTACCTTATTGTATTTAAAAATATGTAATTGACAATTTTTTTATTACACTTTAAGTTCTGGAGTACACGTGCAGAACTTGCAGCATTGTTACACAGGTACACACATGCCATGGTGGCTTGCTGCCTCCATTCCCCCAACACCTATATCAGGCATTTCTCCCAATGTTATCCATCTACTACCTCCCCACCCCTTCTGTCCCTCCCCTAGCCCCACATCCCCCAACAAACCCTAGTGTATGATATTTCCCTCCCTGTGTCCATGTGTTCTCATTGTTCAACACCCACCTATGAGTGAGAACATGTGGTGTTTGGTTTTCTGTGTTTGTGTCAATTTGCTGAGAATGATGGTTTCCAGATTCATCCATGTCCCTGCAAAGGACATGAACTCATCCTTTTTTATGGCTGCATACTATTCCAGGGTGTATGTGTGACAACATTTTCTTTATCCAGTCTATCATTGATGGGCATTTGGGTTGGTTCCAGTTCTTTGCTATTGTAAAGAGTGCCACAATGAATGTATGTGTGCATGTGTCTTTATAATAGAATGATTTATAATCCTTTGGGTATATACCCAGTAATGGGATTGCTGTGTCAAATGGAATTTCTATTTCTAGATCCTTGAGGAATTGCCACACTGTCTTCCACTATGGTTGAACTAATTTACACTCCCACCAATATTGTATGTATTCAAACTGTACAACATGAGTTGATAAATGTATACATTGTGTAATGATTATCAGAATTGAATTAATTAAACATTCATCACCATCCATGCTGTACTTTTAATTCCCAGACATTTTTTGGAAATTAGTTTTCTTGCAAGACAGATTTGTTTTGATTCTTGCACTTTTCTAGATAAAAAAATCTATCAACGTAAATATAGAGCAATATTTTTCCTTAGTGATTTATATTGCTGTATATTAATGTAAATAACTATTAATAACTATTAATATTGTGTATCAGGAGTGGGAAATGCAACATTTAGTAATCTCTCAGTCTCAGAACTTACATGTTGCCTCTGAGAACACTATTGAATGCAGTTTTTGTTTTCTTTTCTTTAGGTTCAGGCCTTTACGTCTAAAGGGCCAGGACCATTTTCTGATATTTTAAAGTCTACAACATCAGGTATTTGTTTTGTAAAATCTGTGCAAATAATAATTTAGAGGCTTGCGTGTGTGTGTGTGTGTTTGCCCATTGGTATCTTTAGGGATATGAACAGTGTCTCTCAGCTAAATTTTAGGTCAAAAACATGTTTTTGATGCCAAAACATCGTCAAAATATGTTTAAACAAACCTGGAGGTAGAGAGCCTAGAAGATTATCACTGTGATAGATGTATTAGAGGAACCAAAGGGAGCCCAAGGACTTCAAAACTGCCTGATATTAAATCAAGAGACTTTGCTAAACTAAAGTTAATTTTCTCATGCATATTATCAACATGTTTTTTGTTTTCAGAAATCAAACCATTTCCTTACCTCATAACTCTTCTTGATAACAAGATAGTTTTTTTAGATATGGATCAAAATCAAGTTGTGTGGACGTATTCAGCAGAAAGAGTTATCAGTGCCATGGGCTACACAGCTGATAATGAGATGGGATATTATGCTGAAGGGGACTCACTCTTTCTTCTGAACTTGCACAATCGTTCTAGCTCTGAGGTATTTTACTACATAATTCTTTTGAAATAAAGGAAGTATTTTCACATGACACTACTCCGTAATTAAAATGAGTGGAAAATGGTTTAGTCATTAAGATTAGAATGAAAAGGACAGATACTGTATAATCCGTTAGCAACAAATGAATACCGAGTACATCTTGGGGAAATGTCATTCAACACTCAGCAAATAGTTATTTGGTTTAGGATGCTGTGTTAGAGCCTGAGATATTAGAAGTGAAATTTTATAGACTTTGCTCTTAATAAACCCAGACTAGTAGTAGTCTAACACTAGGGAGGCCGTATTGCCTAGTGATTAAGAAAGTGAGTTTTAGAATTTGACTACCTAGAATTCAATTTGGGCTCTACTACTTACTGGATTTATGATCACTGGAAAGTTATTTAACTTCTATGGTTAAGTAATACCTCATCATGGGATTCCCATGAAGATTTAATAGGATAATCCATGTAATGCATTTAGCACAATGCCTGGCACGTAGTAGGCATTCACTAAATGTTAACTGAGAGGAAAGACAGACTAGGATAATTGTTCTGAGAACAGGATGTGGTGGAATCACAGAGAATGAACATGTAGTATAGGTTGGCATGGTGGTGATAGAGCAGAAAATCATCTTGGAAACAAAGATGAGCCAGGTGAAGGCAAGGTGGGTACAAAGACAGGAAAACAAAGAGCTGTAGAGTGTTTGGATGAGAGTGGAGTGAAAGGAAAATGGGAAAGCTGGAGAGGTAGGTGGGAGCCTGAACATAGTGGACCTGCTTTACTGTGCTAAAGAGCAGGTGTCATTCTAGAAGCCAACAGCAAGCAGGGAAGATATTTAGTGGGTCATTAAGATGGTCAAGTTGTGTTTCAGAAAGGCCTGTCTGTTAGCAGCGTGAATAGTGACCTGGAGAGGGTTAAGTCTGAGACAATTAGAAGGCTGTCACAGAAATCCAGGTAGAAAATGTTCTGGGCCTGAGTGAGGGGATGAGCATGAGGTGAGAAAGGAGATGACAATTTGGACATTTATAATGGGACTTGTTCAAACTGGGTGCAGTGACTCACGCCTGTAATCCCAACACTTGGAGACCGAGGTAGGGGGATCTCTGGAGGCCAGGAATTTGAGACCAGCCTGGCCAACATGGTGAAACCCTGTCTCTACTAAAAATACAAAAATTAGCTGGACGTGGTGTGCGCCTATAGTCCCAGCTACTTGCCAAGCTGAGACAGGAGAATCGTTTGAACCCAGGAGGTGAAGGTTGCAGTGAGCCAAGTTTGCGCCACTGCACTCCAGCCTGGGTGGCAGAGCCAGACTCTGTCTCAAAAAAAAAAAAAAAAAAAAAAGAGAGAGAGAGAGAGAGAGAGAGAGAGAGAGAGACTAGTTTACTATGGGTAGTAATGAAAAGAAGAATTCAAGGAGGAACCATATTTGTCAGGATTAGCTTTGGGTGGGTGTTGAAAATCCATAAAGATATAAAATGCAGGAGAAAAAGAGATTTTGGGGTGGGTAAAGAAGTCTGTTCCTGGGATCATTCATATGGAGACGTTCAGTAGACAGTTTGATATTTGAATCAGTAAAGCATTAAAGATCTTGTCTGAAGGTATAAAGGTATAAATTTGTAGCACTGGTTTGTGGATTGCAGTTCAAGCCATGATAGTTGAAATCATTTAGGAAAAATGTGAGAAGAGGGCCCATGTTACAATGGCACACTATCCAGATTGCTGAGGTTTGGATTACAAATGAGAAGTACAATAAACAAGTGATGTGGGTGGTTATAGAAAAGTCTTCAAATTAAAAAAATAACCACTCTCTTCTTGGTTGTGTTCTCTACCTATTTTTAAGCTCTTCCGAGATTCACTCGTTTCTGATATCACAGTTATTACAATTGACTGGATTTCAAGGCACCTCTATTTTGCACTGAAAGAATCACAAAATGGAATGCAAATATTTGATGTTGATCTTGAACACAAAGTGAAATACCTCAGAGAGGTGAAGATTTGCAGTAGGAATTCAACAATAATTTCTTTTTCTGTGTATCCTCTGTTAAGGTATGTAAATGCAAGTATCTTTTTATATTGTGATGAAATAGATATAGATATATTTAATGTAATGTCTTTGGTTTAATATTAGAGGACAATTATGAGAAAATAAGATGCTTAGGGCTCTGGGTTCACTATATTAAAGTAAGTAATTCTGCATGTAAATTAGGAGCCACAACCATAAATATGTAAACTTAATGCATACTGACAATTTGACTAACAAATTTAGGCTAATTACCATCAGGAAACAATAGCAGATTTTTATGCTAGTGAATGCAATAATATCATCTGTTGGTAAGGACAAGAAGAGGATTCAGACGGTGGCAAGTGATGAGCAGGAACACATGGGCAGCATGTCTTGCACAGCAAAAGTTATTCTGTGATCATTCATCTTAGTTTAACTAATATCCTCATAAGGTGAGCTTTAAAGCCTCCTTTCAGCACCTAAGTAGCAATTTTCCAGGCTGGAAAGATACATTTTTGTTTGTACCATAAGCATGAGAATAGGTTATTTTGAAACTAGATCATTAACTAGAATTAAGAAGCAGAAACAGACCTGAGAAGAGGGGAATAGAGATGGACATTGATGAAAATTATGCAAATATATTTTATATTTCAGCGATTACATGGGCCTTTTAACATAGTACCTAAGGTTATTATATTCCAAGACTTTAGCTGTAAACACATTTATTGAGAAATCACTGGAAATGCTGCAAGTTAGACTTCTTGTGACTTCTTTCATCTCAGAAAAACGTTACTGGACACTTGATCATGCTCTCTCTAAAGGCTCCATTTGTCCCTCACAGTCATTAGGAATGGTTGATCTGCATTAGAAACCAATATTTGAAATGATGTATTTTACTCATTAAGTTGGAGGGACTTTTTTTTTCCCTCTATAGTCGCTTGTATTGGACAGAAGTTTCTGATTTTGGCTATCAGATGTTCTACTACAGTATTATCAATCACACCTTGCACCGAATCCTGCCAGCTACAAACCAACAAAGCAAAAGGAATCAATGCTCTTGCAATGTGACTGAATTTGAGTTAAGTGGAGCAATGGCTATTGATACCTCTAACTTAGAGAAACCACTGATATACTTTGCCAAAGCACAAGAGATCTGGGCAACGGATCTGGAAGGATGTCAGTGTTGGAGAGTTATCACGGTACCTGCTATGCTCGGTAAGATGCTGATGTATGTGCACAGCCCCTTCAATCACATTTAAAAAGGCCTTGCATTCTTCATATACTCCAAAGAATATACACATGACATTTGCTCTGCACCATGCCAAGTGTTCTTGTAGAATTTAAATCAAGTTGTTTTCAGGAAAATTGTATGTAGGCATTCATATAATTTTCTAAATCTGTGTTTTCAAAATTGTAATTAATAGTAGAGATACAATTTAATGGGCTTAACTGTATATGCTTAGCATGTACTAAATGCATTATTTTATTAAATCTTCATAATGCCTCAGTGAAGTAGGTACTAATATCTTCATTTTTACAGATGAGGAAACAAAGACTGAGAAAAGTAAGGTAACTTTTCCCGAAGGCCACGATTAGTAGAGAAGTTGAAACTAGTTCTAATTACAATATGCATGATCTTCTCACTATCCAATTGTTTCCACTTTGATGATCCCTTTTCAACATGACTGATTCAATACTTGGGTCTATTTGTTGAAATTTGAATGATTGTAGAATAAATAAAGTCAAGTACAATTTGGAAGTCTCCTAATTAGGAGTAATTCAACAGAAAAAAAATATACTCTAAATACTCCATATACTCTTAAAAGTCAACTCTTCATTGCGCAGTATGGTAATCACTAGCCATACGTGGTTATTTAAGTTTAAATTAATTGAAACTAAGGCCGGGTGCCATGGCTCATGCCTGTAATTCCAGCATTTTGGTAGGCAGAGGCGGGTGGATCACTTAAGGTCAGGAGTTGGAGACCAACCTGGCCAACATGGTGAAACCCCATCTCTACTATAAATACAAAAATTAGCTGGGCATGGTGGTGCATGCCTGTAATCCCAGCTACTCAGGAGGCTGAGGCAGGAAGACTCATTTGAACCCAGGAAGTGGAGGTTGCAGTGAACCAAGATGGCGCCACTGTACTCAAGCCTGGTGACAGAGTAAGTCTGTCTCAAAAAAAAAAAATTAAAATTAAATAAAATTAAACATTTAATCTCTCAGTCACACTAGCTACATTTCAACTGTTCAAAAGCCACAAATAGCTAATGGCCACTGTATTGGACAATGTAGTATAAAACATTTCCATCATCACTGAAAGTTCTATTGGTCATTGCTGGATTATACAGTGAAGTTTTGAAATTGCAAATATGTATGTATGTGTTATAATTGCACATAGGTTTTGTTGACGTGTCAACTAAGCCCTTTTAGAAACAATTCCTAGGTACTCTAAATGGATTTTTAATGATAGAGGTAATGTTTTGAGTGATTCCTTCTTAGGTATATTACTTGCTTCTGTTAAACCTGTGACAAAGACGCTTTCCTTGATCAAACTTTAGTTATGCTCTTCTGAGTCCTCTTCTTGACTAGGCCTCAACTTTGGTCTTCCTGTGTCCATCCTTTCTGACTTCAGTTTTATCAAAAATCCTACAAAGTCAGTTTAAAGAGAACCCCCCCAACCACTGATATCTGATCAAGTTCTTCATCTCCCACCCTTGATGGGCATTGGTCTGATTTAAGTAAGAATCGTGTATAGGCTCTTGGCCTGCCTTTAGCAGGAATCCTGTTAGGGTAATTTAACAAGGATTGCCTTATCCTTGATGTCATCTCTTACTATCTTTCCACCCACTGACTTCCTCACTCAATTTTTTGGCTATAAAAACCCCAACTGTCTTTGTTACATTGCATCGTTTGTCTTTCTTACTGCACTATTGCCCTTGTCTTGATTAAAGTCTTTCTTATCATTTTTAACAAGTGTCAGAACAATTTTTTCTTTCATATTTAATACACAAGACACAAGAATTATCTAGTGGACCATTATGTATGTATAAAAATGGTCAGTTTTTCATAAACCTGTAATTAAAATCCTAAAATTAGAAAATTAGAAAGATTTTAGAGATCATTTAGATGTTACGATGTTGCAAGAAATCTTTTCTTTAAAAATAGTACTGCATAAACCCCTGTTTCTTAAAAAAAAACCCTGGTATTAAGGAAGTCTGCTTATGTTTTTGGAAAATTCTGAATATTAGATTTTTTTTATATTTAGCCAGTCTTCTCTTCATTTCTCCCATTCATTAGTCTTAGTTCTGACCTCTAAATTTACAAAGAATGATTTAATCACTTTCTATATGATAGCCATTCAATGATGTAGTGATACTGTCATAGCTCATTGTAAGCATTTTTATTTTTTTTTGAGACAGAATCTCACTCTGTTGCCCAGGCTGGAGTGCAATGGTGCAATCATGGCTCACTGCAGGCTCATTCTCCCAGGCTCAAGTGATCATCTTGCTTCAGCCTCCCAAGTAGCTGGGACTAGAGCTGCACATCACCATGCCTGGCAAATTTTAGTATTTTTTTGTAGAGACAGGGTCTTGCTATGCTGCAGGTCTTGAACTCCTGGGCTCAAGTGATCCACCTGCCTTGACCTCCCAAAATGCTGGGGTTATAGGCATGAGCCACCATACTGGAGCCAAGCATTTTCTTTGGAGGAAAAATTTAAGTATCTGCAATTACTCCCCAGGCAATGTGGCATCTTGATCTTTGCCCTAGTCTCCCACCTGTGATTTCATTCCAGCTGGTTAATATCCTCTTGAATATTGCCCCCGTAAAGACACTGCACTCTCAATGTGTTCTGGTCAGTGAAGGGAGACACTGGCTATGATGGTCTTCTGTTTGTTGTAGCCAGAAATGGTATCAGATCTTTGGGATGCCTGCCATTGAAAGACCACAGTCTTTCCCACATTCATTATTATTAAGCCAGATCCCTTTCATGTGTTCATTTACAGAGTTGATATGAAACTTAAATTTAGGATTTTACATTTATTCCTATAAAATTTGAATCAATTTCCTGATTCTCTTGTGATATTTTTGAATTTCAAGGTTGTAACTGAATCTGCTAGTGACAGTGATAATCATGTAATATCCAAACTTGATAAATATGTTTACTATGGATTCATTCCAAACCACTGATAAATAATATTGAGAAAGGCACTGAGACCTGTGCCTATCATTTAATACTTCCCTCAGATTGTCAGTATTTGACTTTGAGTCACATAGGTGGGTTTTAAATCCTGGATCTGCCCTTTACTAACCTGGTGTCCTTGAGCAGATTACTTAACTCCTTTAAACCTCAGTTTGCGTTTCCACAAAATGAGGCTGGTAAAAATAGTAGTTACCTGATTGGCTTGATATGGTGCTAAAATTAGAGAACACCCCTAAAACCCTTAGCCAAATGACATAAAAGAAAGTTTTTTTAATATATTAAAATAATAAATTTAAAATTTAGGAGTTACAATATAGAAAAAGAATTTTATATATTCTTTAGAGTAAAAAATGTAAGATATTTATTTTGTTCTTTATATTCCTTATGTTTTTAACGGCAGGTAAAACACCTGTTAGCTTAACTGTGGATGGAGATTTTGTATATTGGATCATCACAGCAAAGGACAGCACACAAATTTATCAAGCAAGGAAAGGAAATGGGGCCATCATCTCCCAGGTGAAAGCCTTAAGGAGTAAGCATATCTTGGCTTACAGTTCAGTAATGCAACCTTTTCCAGGTAATAAAGTCACATTCATAATCAGCTTTTTCTCCCAATTTAGGGTCGGAAAATTCTCATAATGTCTTCTTCTCCAAGGCTGTCCCTTTAGCCCCCTTGTTGTGCTCTCATCCTTGCTCCAAACTGCCAGTCTTTAGCGTGCACTGTGATTGCTGTTTGCCCTTCATAACAAATTACCTCTATGTGTAAACGCAGCTTGGGCTGTGGTGGGCAACTTTAGACATGGGAAACCTGCATCCTGTTGTTCTCTCTGCCTCTCCTCTTTCTCTTCTCAGTCCCATAATTTCCCTTCTTTCTCCCATTTCTCCTTTGATCATATTTTAGGCCTCCCAATGGTGTCAAAGAGCATTGCATACAACCACGTTTTCAAGGTAATGGGTCATACTTGTGTTATTATTATGCAGTATTATGTATCAAAGCATTAAGTGTTAATATATACTATTATAATATGTGGTACCATTTAACACGAATAAGCCTGTGCTACCATTTTTATTATGTTTTTATCTTTTTTAAAAAAGTGTCACTGATGAAGTTTTTTAGTGTTATGCCCCTCATCCTACTTTTCCCACAAACTGAATTTTACTGTGTGATTTGTATACTACAATGATTCCTAGAAAAGCACGTATCGTGTTATAGCAGAACTGACTATATATTTTCTACTGACAGTCATAATAAAACATTGTTGAACTCTAAAAACCATACAAACAAAAACAAAACCGGTATTGCATGGCCTCATCGGTCTCTTGTCAAGGCTCTCTTTGCCACTAAGGTACAAATACCATTAGAAATTAAGTATAACTCTCCTCTGGAGAAGGACAGAAATGAATGACATAAACTCCCTTCGTTTAAATGTTTTCCTTTATAAAATATGTAAATTGAAAAATGTAAAAATGTATAAAGACTACTTTGTATTTTTGTAAACATTTATTTTTCACTTTGAGAAGTTTAAGGGATTTGAAAGTTCATGTGGCCTCTGGTTTCTGGCTCAGCATATAAGAGGCTTAGAAATTGCTACTCCACCCAAAAGCAAGTAAAAGGCCGAGCAAATTGAAAACTTAACAGCTCTTCTTGGATCCACAAGAGAAGTGAGGTCACAGAGCAAACTGCTGTCCCCAGTATTGGAAAGACAGATTGGTAAATACAGAGAATTACAGTTTACCAGAGCAAAAACCCATGAGCAGCTTTAGCAGTAGAAAAACTGAAAAAAGCAGTTTTAGCAGTAGAAAAATCTAAACTGTAATTGATGAATTGCTTGAGGCTCAGTGTGGGTAACTCTGAGAATCAGAGACTTGAGGGGGATCCAGTGATAGTGGGGGCTTCACACTTTTATAAGTTTTACCTCCAGGAGCTTTAACTGTTTTTTATTTTCTTAGAAAGTCTCCTTGTGCTTCTCTCAGGGGGAAGGGAAAAAGGAACAATTGAAAGGTACCAGAGCATTCTGTTCTTCTTAACAAGGTCTGCATTCAAGATATACTAACCACAGTTGGACCTGCTTGGGTTTTATCAGAGCTTAACTGACCTGGGCAAAGAGAAGTACCCAACTCCAGCCCACTCCAGCCATCCGGTCCCACCTAAGTAGGGTAGGGGGACTGAAAATAATCTGCAAAGTTCACAGTTGAAAAGCAAAGCAAAGACTCACTTAAAGACTGAGATCTAATCTAAGACTATAAAATGCCTCCCCTCCCCTTACATCTTACCACCAAATTACTGCAGTTTCTTTCACCCAGTAGTGCATCATATTCAGCTTTCAAAAACAACAACAACAACAACAACAACAACAAAACAAAAACAATTACAAAGCATACTAAAAGGCAGAAAACACAGATCAAAGAGACAGAGGAACTATCACAATCAGATTTAAACATGGTAAGGATGTTAGAATCATTAGACTGAGAATTTGAAACAACTATGATTAATATGCTAGAGGTTCTAATGGATAAAGTAGTCTGTGCAAGAACAGATGGTCAATGTGAGCAAAGATATGGATGTCTGAGGAAAAAAAAATGCTAGAGATAAAAACACTGTAACACATGAAGAATGTTTGATGGGCTTAATAGTAGACTAGATGTGGCTGAGGAAAGACTCTCTGAGCTTGAAAATATCTCAATAGAAACCTCCAAAACTGTAAAGCAAAAAGAAAAAAAAAGCCAGAACAGAATAATCAAGTACTGTGGGAAAACTACAAAAGTTGTGAGATAGGAATAATGTGAATATTAGAAAAAGAAGAAAGAGAGAAAGGAACAGAAGAAATATTTGAAAAA
This sequence comes from Cacajao melanocephalus, assembly GCA_963573385.1. Classification (NCBI taxonomy): domain Eukaryota; kingdom Metazoa; phylum Chordata; class Mammalia; order Primates; family Pitheciidae; genus Cacajao; species Cacajao melanocephalus. The sequence goes on along the minus strand of CAUYLG010044413.1, from coordinate 12,703 downwards.
AATATTTGAAACAATAATGACTGAGAATTTCCCCAAATTAATATCAGATACCAAATTACAGATATGGGATGCTCAAAGAATATCGAAAAGGATAAATGTCAAAAAAAAAAAAAAACTACACTATGCCTGTCATATTCAAATTGCAGAAAATCAGAGATAAAGAAAAACATTCTGAAAGAAGCCAGAGGAAAAAATACTTTACCTATAGAGGAACAAAGATAAGAATTATATCCAACTACTTCTCAGAAACTATATAAGCAAGAAGAGAGAAAAGCAAAATATTTAAAATGTTTAGAGAAAAAAACCCTAACCTAGAGTTCCATATTCTGTGAAATTATCCTTCAAAAAAGAAGGAGCAAAAAAGACATTCTCAGACAAAAATTGTGAGAATTTTTTATTAGTAGACCTGGTTTGAAAGAAATGTTCAAAAGTTCTTTAGAAAGAAGAAAAATGATATAGATCAGAAATTCAGATCTACATAAAGGAAGAGCATTACAGAATAAATAAGTGAAGGTAAAATAAAAATTTTTCTTTTTCTTAATTGACCTAATGGATAATCATTTGTTCAAAATAATGATAGCGATAATGTATTCAATTATATCCACTTACGTACGTATGTGTGTGTATATGTATATGTATATACATATGTTTGTATTAAGCAAAATGAATCATAGCAGTGACACAAGGGATAGAAAAGAGGACTCGGGAATATTTTGTTATTATATACTGCACACCTGTGAAGTGGTAAAGTGTTGATTGAAGGTGGACTTGGATTAGTTGTAAATCTATATTACAAATTCAAGGGCAAATCACTAAAAAATGTTTTTAAAAAAGTATAATTGATTTCCAAGAAAGGAAAGGAAATAAATCACTTAGAATGCTCAAGTAAAACCACAAAAATCAGAAAAAAAGTGGAGGACGAAAATAGGAACAAATAACAAAGGCAACAAATGAAAAAATAATAATAAATATGGTAGATATTAATCCAACCATATCAGTAGTCACTTTGAAGATCAATGGTCTAAATACACCGACTAAAAGACAGAGGTTGTTTGAGTGGATCAACAAACAAGACTCAACTATACATTTTGTATAAGAAACCCACTTTAAGTATAAAGGCACATCATATAGATAAAAGTAAAGGAATGGAGATAGTATATCATGCTATCACTAATCAAATGAAGGAAGAAATAGCTGTGTTAATTTATAAGGGATAAAGAGGGACATTACATAATTATAAAGGGGTCAGTTCTCCAAGAAGGCATAATAATCCTTAATGCATATGTCCCGAACAACAGAGCATCAAAATACATGAGGCAACAACTGATAGAACTGCAAGGAACAGAGGTAGCCACTATCACAATAGAAGACTTCAACCTCTTTCTATCAGAAATGGGCAAATCCAGCAGAAAAAAAAATCACTAAGGTTATACTGATGAACTCAATAACAACATCAATTAATTGGTTATAATGGATATCTATCTACTATTAATAATTTATCCAACAACAGCAGAATAAACATTCTTCTCAGGCTCACATGGAACATTCACCAAGGCAGACCATAAAATATACTTTAACAAATTTAGAAGAATAGAAATCATACAATACCTGTCCTCAGACTATAATGCTATTTAACTAGAAATCAATAACTGAAAGATGGCTGGAAAATCTCAGAGCACTTGAAGATTAAACCACACATTTCTAAATAACAAATGGGTAAAAGAAGAAATCTCAAATTAAAAATATTTTGAACTAAAAATGAAAACAAAATATTAAAACTTACAGGAATCGGTAAAATCAATGCTTAGAGGGAAATTTATAGCATTGACTGCATATATTAGAAAAAAATATAAAATTTTTATGCTTTTGCTTTAGGAAATTAGAAAAAAAAGTAAATTAAATCCAAAATAATAAAAAGAAACAAAATAAAAACAAAAGACAAAAAGAAGTACAGCAGAAATCAGTGAAACTGAAAACAGGAAATCAATAGAGAAAAACCAATGAAACTAAAATCTGGTGGTTTGAAAAGATGAACAAAATTGATAAGCTCTAGCCAGGCTAAGAAAAAAAAGAGAGTGGATACAAATTGTTAATAGTAGAAATGAAGGTGGGGACATCTCTATAGAACCCATGGAGATTAAAAGGATAATCAAAGAATACTATTAACAACTCTATGCCCACAAACTTAATAACCTAGATGAAATGGACCAATTCCTTTAAAGACACAATATGCTAAAACTCACAGAAGAAGAAATGGACACTCTGAATATGTCCATATCTATTAAGTAAATGGAATCTATAATTAATAGCCTTCTGAAATAGAAAGCACCTGGCCCAGATGAATTCAATGGTACATTCTACCAAACATTTATGGAAAAATTATCCCATCTCTACAATGTCTTTCAGAAAATTGAACCAGAGGGACTACTTCCAATTAGGCCAGTGAATGAGTTCATTCTAGGCCAGAATTACCCTAAAACCAAAACTAGACAAATATATTATAAGAAAAGAACATTTTAGACTAGTATTTCTCTTAAATATTGCAAGAATTGCAGAAGTCCTGAACAAATATTAGCAAATCAAATACAGCAATGTATTAAAATAATTTTATACCACAGTCAAGTGGGATTTATCTCAGCTATGCAAGTTTGATTCAACATTTGAAAATCAGTTAATGTAGTGTGGTATTGGTCAAAGAATAGACAAATCTCAACAGAACAGAATAGAGAGCCCAGAAATACATCCATATTAATATACTCAAGTAATCTTTGACAAAAGGGCAAAAGATAAATAGAGAATACTTTTCAACAAACTGTGCTGAAACAACTGGACACCCACATGCAAAAAAGTTTATGTGGACTCAAACCTTACACCATTCACAAAAATCATTTCAAAATGGAACACAGACCTATAGGTAAAGTCCAAAACTTGAAAATTCCTAGAAAATAATATAAAGTCTAGATGACCTTGGGTTTGATGATGATGTTTAAAGTACGACACCAAAGCTACAATCCATGAAAAAAAGAATTGATAAGCTAGACTTCATTAAAATTAAACAAATATTTTTTTACTCTGTAAAGGACACTCTCAAGAGAATAAAAAGACAAGCCACAGACTGGGAGAAAAATATTTGCAAGAGATATATCTGATTAAAAAAAAAACTGTTATCCAAACTTTACAAAGAACTCTTAAGTCTTGACTATAAGGAAATAAACATGATTTAAAAATGGGTCAAATATCTTAACAGACACCTCAACAAAAAAAGATAAAACAAATGGCAATTCACATTATGTGTGACAAGACATACAAATACTCTACATGTCATCCAAAAAATGCAAATTTAAAACAACAAGTGATATCACTGTACACCTATGAGAAAGGTCAAAATTCAGAACATTGACAATACCAAATGCTGGCAAGGATGTGGAGAAATGGGAACCTTATTAATTACTGGTGGGAATGCAAAATGGTACAGCCATTTTGGAAGACAGTTTGGTAATTTCCTACAAAACTAAACAAATTCTAGCAATAATGCTCTTTAGTATTTATCCAAAAGAGCTGAAAACTATGTTTTAACAAAAACGTGCACAGGGTTGTTTGTAGCAACTTCATGCATAATTGCAGAAACATAGGAGCCACCAAGATGTTCTTCAGTAGGTGAGTGGATAAAGAGACCGTGATACATCCAGACAGTGGAATACTATTCAGAACTAAAAGGAAATGAGCTACAAATCTATAAAAAGTCATGAAGAAAACTTAAATGCATAGAAGTAAGTAAAAGAAATGACTCTGAAAAGGCTGCATATAATGACTACAACTATATGACATTCTGGGAAAGTAAAAACTATGTAGACAGTAATAAGATCAGTAGTTGCCAGAAGGCTGGGGGAGGAAGTGGCGAATAGAGCACAGAGGACTTTGAAGGCAGTGGAACTATTCCATGTGATACTATAATGGTGGATACAGGTCATCACACATTTGTTCAAACCTGTAAAATGTACAATGCAAAATTGAACTCTAACGTAAACTATGGACTTTGAGTGATAAGAATGTCAGTGTAGAGTCATTGATTTTAACAAATATACCACTTTGGTGGGGGTATTGATAATGGGGGGAAAGCTATGCATGTGTGGAGAAAAAGAGTATCTGGGAAATCTCAGTACATTACTCTCAATTTTGCTGTGAATCTAAAACTGCACCAAAAAATCTTACCAAAAAAAAAAAAAAAGTCCGTGCAGTATCAGAAGTTGAACAAAACACATAACCTCTCCCCAGTCCCATACACAAACATCCTCCAAAATGAAGTCCTAAGAGTAGCATGAGTTTTTTTTTAACTGCAACTCATTAAGAATTTGATTAATATAATACTCATTATTTTCTTTAAAATCCGTAGTCAATTTTATGTTGTTGCTAGATATGTTATTAAGAGTACTTTATCTCCATCTGCTGGAAATTTTCAGCAATTACAAGTAACCTTGCTCTCTTTTCTGAAGGCATTCATTCAATTATCTTCAAAATGTATGGGATTAAAAAAAGGAAAAAAAAGTAAGGGAAAGACCTGCCTTTCTTTCCTGAATAATATTTCCAACACTTCAACATATCATATTTCATCAGTTAAATAAAAGAATGACAAAATTACCAATAACCTTTGAATTAGATAATTGCTCTGCTTGCTCACCTGTGTATCCTGTTCTCTGTTCAGATCAGAAATCAGTACAAACTGAATATTATTGCATAAATATTGGTTGAACTGGAGAGTGGATCATCTTGTAACTTTAGTAACGTTATCTATCTCCGAACCCCCACACTTTCCAAATGTCCTCAAACTTAGGTTCACAGTATTATTCTCTGTTGGAGATTTGTGACGTAGTTCTAATTTTATACATTTTTTTTCCTGCATTTTGGAATTCATATTTGGAATTCCCAGACCAGATCAGCATTATTTTCTCTAAGTTTTCATTTTAATCTCAGTAATGATGATAATAATAGCTAACATTTATTTAATGTGCTCACCATGTGCTAGGGATAGAGTGATATATAAATATCTGTGAAGCAGGCAATCGCCTCTGTTTACAGAAGAGCTGGAGTAACATTCCCAAGACCAAAAAGTTAGTAAGTGAGGGAGCTGGCTTGATCAAGTTTTTGTCACTTAGACATTTACCCCCTAATTTTCTTACTTGTTGAATGCAAAGGATGTATTTTATATGTGGCTAATATGAAGTCATAAGGATCTGCAACACTTACTAAATACCTAATATATGTCAGGCACCCTCTGGGGCTCTGGGGGAACAAAGATAAATCAAGCACAGTCTGAGACAAAGATGCCTACATTCTAGTGGTAGATGAAGAAAAGAAAGCAGCAAAAGAAAACCAAAACCAAAATCACATGTGGCTAGTGCTGGTAGAAGAACATGTGAAGCATAATGAGGACAGAGAGATATCCTTCACCTGGAATAAGAAGGCAGAAAGGGCTGCGCAGGAAAAATGATGCAAGGACTGAGCCTTAAGTAAGGTTATGTCGATGGGGAAGATCATTCCAACTTGAAGAGACTTCTTATGTGAAGGGTCGGAGGGGTAGAAGTCCTGCAGTATGTAGGTAGTGTACTGTGGTTAGCGTGAAGGATGACTTTGCGTAGTCAGAGATTGGTTAGAACAGCAAGCAGGAGCCAGGTTGCACAGTGCCATCCACAATGAGTTAAAGAGTTGACTAACTGGTACAAGATGGTTAGATTTCATATTAAAATCATATTTGGAGTTATTTGCATATTATGTAATTAGGCTGTATTTTTAGGTGATGTTTTACATTAAGACTTAGAATGAATAGATCAGAAAGTTGTGTTCAGCAGCAAGTGACAGAATCGTGATTTTCAAGGCTTAAGCCTGCATTATGGTTGTGCTACTGTACTGGCCTAGAACAGACCATTCCCGTTGTAGTCTCTGTGACTGGGGCTCCCTGGAGTTCTGCAGCGTGCAATGTGTTTGGTTGTATGCGGTGGCCAGGAAGCTCCACAATGCCATCAAGCACCTGGACTTGATCTTTCCCCAAACTTCCATAGTGAGTCGTTTATTCAATTCTCACAAGATGACACTATGCCCCTGTGGCATACTGTCAGCATCCTGGGCTGGGAGAGGGTGAAGGGCAGAGGTGTGCAACAGTGATAAGCAGGTACCCACCTTCCATCTGTCTAACCAGACTGTGTCACATGATGGTCTGGGCTGCAATCAAACTTCAGAAACAGATTTTCTTCCCAGAACAATATCAGACATATATGAACTTAAGGAAAAGAAGGAGGACATTGGGTAGACTGTGGCAGTACATGCTGCACACAGCATCAAGATGCAGCCATTTTTGTTTCTTCAAAGAGAACGTTATTTCAAAAGCGTCTTCATATTTATCTTTTCAAGCAAAAGTTATGTACTACAAATTTCTAACCTTTGATATTATCCTTGTAAACAAATCTGCTTTTCCTCTCTTACACATATATGTATATATATTTAATCTTTTGCTTTCTTCTTATTTTAGATAAAGTGTTTCTGTCTCTAGCTTCAGACACTGTGGAACCAACTATACTTAATACCACTAACACCAGCCTCACAATCAGATTACCTCTGGCCAAGACAAACCTCACATGGTATGGCATCACCAGCCCTACTCCAACATACCTGGTTTGTTACGCAGAAGTTAATGACAGGAAAAACAGCTCTGACTTGAAATATAGAATTCTGGTAAGATTGGAACTACTGGTCATTGTGTTTTCACAAGACTTTTTTGATATAAAATTATGAGCCATAGTAAAGTATTTCCTATATGTTCTGAAATAGACTAGTATGCAGCAGTTTTACAGCTAGTGATTCATCAAAAGATACTGTGTTCTAGTTTTCTTGACTGTGAGTAAGTTAAGCTTCAAGGAAGTGTATCAACTCTTGCCCATTGATAGACTGCCACGGTAACAGTTTTCTGAGTGTCTAGAAAGAATTGGGTTTATTCCCCTCCCTGATGATCTAATTATCCTCAGAGAGAATGATAGAGACTTTTTTTTTTGTACCCTATGGAGTGGATTGAAGATTGAAGAGTAAGAGATGAACTGGGCCAGGCGTGGTGGCTCACGCCTGTCATCCCAGTACTTTGGGAGGCCGAGGTGGGCGAATCACAAAGTCAGGAGTTTGAGACCAGCCTGGACAATATGGTGAAACCCAGTCTCTACTACAAATACAAAAATTAGCCAGGCATGATGGGTGGATGTCTGTAGTCCCAGCTACTTGGGAGGCTGAGGCAGGAGAATTTCTTGAGTCTGGGAGGCAGAGGTTGCGGTGAGTTGAGATTGCACCACTGCATTTCAGCCTAGGTGACAGAGCGAGACTCCATTACAAAAAGAAGAAAGAAAGGAAAGGAAAGAAAGAAAGAAGGAAAGAAGGAAGGAAGGAAGGAAAGAATGAAGGAAGGAAGGAAGGAAAGAAAAGGAAAGAAGGAAAGAAAGAAAAGAAAGGAAGAAAGAAAAAGAAAGAAATGAACTGGACAGAAAGAACATTGCCATATACCTCCATAGAATGTATCTAATATGCAAATTGTACATTATATTTTCTCTTTTGTTTCCTATGTACAGAGGAATACACTGCTATACAGATGCTGCTTTTAGGCATCACTGTATCCCTGGCACCTAGCACAGTACTTGGCACTGTCTAGGCATTCACGAGACATTTCTTAAATGAATTGGCACCATTCATTCAATCATTGAATGATGAAATATATTCATTAATATTTCAGTTGTCTTAGTGACAGAATCATATATATCCAATATTTGGCTTTGTGCTTGGCTTTAGCCAATCCAAAAGGTTAAATTGACTAACTATTGGACGTTAAACACTATATGCTTTCATATAAAGTATATGTGATTTTTTTATTACTTCCTTTATTTGGCTAATTAACCCTTTTTACACATTTTGAACATGAGTAATTTCAGAGGTAGGTTAGCTCATTTGGCTGGTGAAGATTGGACTTGCAGCATTGGACACGTCTGTTATTAAATTTAATCTATCTTACAGTCTTCCCGTTGATTAACAGTGGTCTAAGACAGTGGTTCTCAACCTTGGCAGCACACTGAAGCTTAAAAAAAATCTCTGCATCTAGGCTTTACCCCAGATAACTCAATAAGAATCTCTGGCAATAGAACCCAGACATAGCAGTTTCTTAAAACTTCCCAGATGATAGCAAAGTATAAACCAAGTTGAGAACTATTGTCTAAGGAAAGTCTTTTTAATCTCTTAAACTTTATTTCTAAGAATGATTAGATAACATAATCTTTTATTATATTCACTTAAGTGTCACACGTTTACTACCATCTTGCTGAATTTCTAACACAATGTTAATGAAACAGTGTCCTTTTCTAGGAATTTAACTTTCCGTGTGAAATGATTTATGCCACAAAATCAACTGAGGGCTACCAATCACTTGGTACTTATTCTTGGAAATATTGAACAACTCAGGTCTGGGTAGATTAGAACAGCAGTATTACCATTAATAATCCAGAATTTTAAATAAATTAACTTTTTTGAGTTTTTAACTTTGTTCTCTCTTTGATTAAATAATTTCTACCCATTGTATAAAATGTTAAAAATAAGATAATGATTTAAAAAAAATTAATTACAGGAATTTCAGGGCAGTATAGCTCTTATTGAAGATTTACAACCATTTTCAACATACATGATACAGATAGCTGTAAAAAATTATTATTCAGATTCTTTGGAACACTTACCACCAAGAAAAGAGATTTTGGGAAAAACTAAAAGTGGAGGTGAGTTATGGGCTTGGTGTGGGTTTCTCAAGGAGGATATTGTGATATATGTGATGTGTATGTCTATGTTTATTTTTTTAATTTGAATGCAAAGTAATTTTAGTATATAAGCTTTTTTAATGAGAAAAATATATTTGTAGAAACCTATAAACTGACGCTTACACTAACCCTTGAAGTTGACTAATAATATTCTATCAAAATGGACAGCAACTAGGAGGTAAAACATTGAAATCAGTATTATTTGACCAAGAAACACATTGTTTGGTCTCACCACACAGTGTCACTCTTTTTCCAGATACTCAGAGGTTTCTGTACATGTGGTGAGCTGTAGAAAAGCCAAGCCTTTTTTCTATGTGAATTTTACTGAGGCCTGAGATATAAAGTTACGCAACAGTATTGCCTTAAAGAAAATAGATCTAAAAAGGTTTTCTAAGAGCTGATTAGGTGTTGACTATTAGGAGGTGATGACATTTATTTCAGATTTCTCTGATATTCACAAAACTCACCCAAATTGGGTTATTTCCCATTGGCCTTATCCTTGAGCTGGAGTCAGAGAATGATTTGGTCACTGGACAAAAATAAGTGGGAGCCTTTCAGGCAGCCTGTTAATCTACCATTATATAAGAGGCTGACTTTCTTTCTGGAGATCAGTTATTTGTTCTGCTCATACCATGTGATTACTCCTCAGCCCAAACTCTATTACTCCTTTCCATCTTTCAGCGCTATTGTAGCATCCTTTGTCATTCCTTGCTATTTATTTCAGTACCAGAGGCAGTGCAGCTCATTAATACAACTGTGCGGTCAGACACCAGCCTCATTATATCTTGGAGAGAATCTCACAAGCCAAATGGACCTAAAGAATCAGTTCGCTATCAGTTGGCAATCTCGCATCTGGCCCTAATTCCTGAAACTCCTCTAAGACAAAGTGAATTTCCAAATGGAAGTCTCACTCTCCTTGTTACTAGATTATCTGGTGGAAATATTTATGTGTTAAAGGTACAGTGAGTATACTAGGCACTCTTGATTATCATTCTCAAGTGTAAGGCTCTCAAAAGATTAAGCAATTGTTCTTTTTTTACAAAAAGGTTCTGGCCTGCCACTCTGAGGACATGTGGTGTACAGAGAGTCATCCTGTCACTGTGGAAATGTTTGACACGCCAGAGAAACCTTATTCCTTGGTTCCAGAGAACACTAGTTTGCAATTTAATTGGAAAGCTCCATCTAACGTTAACCTCATCAGATTTTGGTTTGAACTACAGAAGGTAGACTTTTAATTCAACTCTTTATTTATAATATAGAATAAATTGGAAAGGCCTTTTTCAGACATCTAGAGCATGCTCATCTATAAATAATATATTTCACAACTTTCATTGATTTGGGTTTGGCATGTAGAGGCAGTAAGTTATCCTGACTAATTTCCTGTGGGAAGAATTCTCAGGGAGATTAATTTGCTTTTAAAAGGCTTTATGTAAAAGAGTATAAGTTATAGTTACTAATTTTATAATATTTTATTTAGTTTAGATGTTAGCATGGTTCTCTAGCTTAACGTCCATAGCAACTTGGTGTTTTTTATGAAAAAAATTAAAAAGAACTGAAGAAACAGAAAACCAAAACCTTGTTTAGAAATGTTCTTTTCATCATTTAAGGGCTGTGTAACAGGAGGGAAGTAAAACATAAAACCAGCTTATTCTAAAGTAGTTTTGTTATTGGCTTGCAAACTTTAAATAATTCCTTATCCAAAACTCTTCATGCTTTAACCAATGAAAAAGAATTTACTTAAATAGATGTCATTGAATTTTAAGACATCAACAAACCTGATTAATTCATTGATGAGGAAAGCCTACATTGACTTTTATGATGATAAATTTAAAATTGATTATTAAGTTTTTATAATTGCTACTTGTTATTTTAAAGATTGTATATTTGCATGTGCATGTTTGTGGATATCTGGGCCTGTGTATGTGTACACATTTTAAAAGATTAGTTAGAAATGTTTTGTTCAGTGGTAACTTAAAAAGCAAATCAGTATAATCATGGTCTCACTATTTCTTAAAATGCAGTTATTCCCCAGGATGTTTAAAAATTATTAAGTAAGGTATTTTTATGATCTTATACTTTATAGATAAAACTATGGAACAACACTGAATATTGAGTTGATAAAATCAAAGGCCATAGTTTAACTGGACTTTTTCCATTGAGCATGTTTCTGATGATTTATTGCCTATTTAAAAAATGGCCACCTTGTAAAAATGCAGTTAAATTGGAGAAATAAGTGTACCTTTTAAAATGACATCCATTTAAGTAAACTGATGCAGTTCAGTCTAAAGCCAAGAGGAAGGATGTAAAGTTCATTTCCAAAATTATCAAAGAAATGAAATGAGAAAAGACTTTAGAGATGATTGACACTCTAGCCTCTCATTTTATTCATTGGAAGATGGAGACCCAGTCAGAAGTCAGATCTCACCAGCCAGGCAGAGAAAAACCTCAGGGCTGACTTCTCCCTATAGCAGTCCTTTTAGGGTGCTGTCCATGGAAGGAATAGTAGTCATTAAGTTATCCATTCCACTCTGTAAAGTTTGGAGAGAAGGACAGCAGACAGAGACCTCTTGGTCCAGTTCTCATGACTTTCATGTGGTGCTTTTGTTTCTAAACTTCCTCTGTTTTTATACTTGCTCAACACAGATTCCAGACAGACCATTTAGAAAATCTTGAAGCTGCAAATGCAAGATATAGTCATTTCTACATGAGTGGCCATCTACAAATATTAACTATGAGTACAGTGAAAGTCTGTGGTTCTGCAAGGATTGATGAGTTCTATCTAGTCAGAAAGTGCTGTCTCTTTTGAACAACTTGAACCTACTCCACAATGACAGGACAGCTGGGAATGATACTGTAACTTCACACTGAAACTCTGAGGGGTGGGCAATGAAGGGTACTATGTGTCTTTTTAATTAGTAATTTTTTAGAAAGGAAAGAGAAGAAAACGATAAACTTTGTCTCTGTCATTTCTGTCAAAGTTTCTTTATCTGAAAAATGAGGGAACTAGAGCACAAGGTAAGTTTCTATCTGGATCGGGGTATCCAATCTTATGGCTTCCCTGGGTCATACTGAAAGAAGAAGAATTGTCTTGGGCCACATGTAAAAAACACTAACATTAACGATAGCTGATGAGCTAAACAAAGTTCACAAAAAAAGTTCAAAATGTTTAAAGAAAGTTTACCAATTTGGGTTGGGCCACATTCAAAGCCATCCTTGGCCACATGAAGCCCACAAGCTGAAAGCTGGGCAAGATTGATCTAGGTCTTAAATTCTACAGATTTAAAAAAACTCACAACAATGTATAGAAGAAGAACATATTTTAAATAGGGAAGAAACAAGTAATTTTGCTTTGGTATATTTTTTCACGGAAGCCCATTAAAATTGTGTTTTTCTTAGCTGTACAGGCAAATCTCTATCAGAACCATAAATTTCTGAAGTTCCAAACTCTCAGACATCTTAGCTCACACTCCTCTCACTCCCATCCGAATAATTTGAAAGTCCCTCTGTGGTAGCCTTCACCCCTGCACTTGATAGCCTCGGACAAATGGAAAGTCCTGACACCCTTGTGATTTACTGGGATATCCTGTGGCACCTCTCCAAGTTGGAGGTCTGCCCAGACATTCATTGCTGTAGTGAGGTCAACACTACGGTTTTCCAGCAGTGGTACCCTTGGTCAAACATCTCCTGACATTTCAAGGAGCTCTGATAATTTCTGGATGGTATGGAATGTTGGGTCACCTAGACTATTCACTTAAGGTAATTTCTCCACCAGATCATGAAGGAGACAGAACCAAAACGAGTTAAGACCTTTTTTTTTTTTTTTTTTTTTTTTTTCCAGGAATTAAATTATTTATATATGAGGTTTAAATTAA
>CAUYLG010044412.1:0-20636 GCA_963573385.1 Cacajao melanocephalus | reverse complement strand
CAGAGCTGAGATCAAACCACTGAACTATCTAGCTGGGCAACAGAGTGAGACTTGGTCTCAAAAAGAAAAAAAAAAGCAAACAAACAAAAAACCTCAAGCATATCTATCTATCTATCTATCTATCTATCTATCTATCTATACATGTATATATATATAGAGAGAGAGAGACAGAAAGACAGAGAGAGAGACAGAGACACACCAGCCTGGGTAACACAGAGACACCCAGGAAAATGAAGCATTAATATACCATTTTTAGTGCATACTACAGGTTCATCCCATAATGTGCACTGAAACAAAAAACAAAAAAAAACTGACCTACGATATAGAAGCAAAAATGGCAGTAGGAATATGCAGAGTTCTTATAAGACGTTCAACTATACCTGCCTCAAATACATTAGTTCATTTAAAAGAAATCTATTCATTCATTCAACCAAATTACTGAGTGCCTAATATGTGCCAGCCACTGTTATAAGGAAACACCAATTTTTAAAAAAATCCCCTTTCCTCCTTTCCACCTAGTGGGAGGAGACAGATAACAGACAACATAAGATAGTGTGTTAGAAAGTAATAAGTGGTATTGGGGGGTAAAACAGAACAGGGTATTAGGGCAGGTTGCAATTTTAAATAGGGTGGTCAGAGAAGGTTTATGGTGGTATTTGAGAAAAGACTTGAAGGAGGTGAGGGAGTCAGTCAGCCCTGAAACCTGGGCAAGAGTACTCCAGGCATAAGAATAAGGAGGGCAAAGGTCCTAGAATAGCAATGAGGCCAGGGAAGCTGGAGGGAAGCCAACAAAGGAGTTAGTTATAGATGTCAAGGGGTACAGATTACGTAGGGTTTATGGGACACTACAAGGAATTCGATTTTTTACTTTGAATGAAACAAGGATCCACAGACGGTTGGGCAGACTGTCATGTTCAGGTTAGCAGAATAACTGTGGCTGCTGTGTTGAAGACAGGCCTTAGTGAGAACAAGGGTGAAAGCAGGGAGACCAGTTAGGAGGCTACAAAAGAAACAAAGGAGAGAAATATGCACTTCCTACAACCTTAGGTCATAATGGTACAGGGTTTACTTTTAGGCAAAAATAAATAAAAACAAATTTGTCAGATGTCAATAGGAAATAACTGGAACTGGCTCTTGTCATTGTATTCATATTTTACATATAAAGCAGCAAACAATGACGTCTTTTAACTACCCACCTCAAGAGAACCTGTTCCTTCACAATTAGCTATTCCCTATTAATTACAATTTGTTGAAAAAGTTACTTTTATCAACTGAAAATACTATAAAGTGGTTGTGTGAGGTAGCTCACACCTGTAATCCCAGTCTTTGGGAGGCTGAGGCAGGAGGATCACCTGAGGCCAGGCGTCTGAAGCTGCCAAGTGAGCAATCCACTCTAGCCTGGATGACACAGGGAGATTCTCAACTCAAATGAATAAATAACCTTGAATTGATGTTTCTCAGATCATTTAAAATAACCATTCGTAAAATAGATCTTATTTCTTTCACGGTGAGGACAATACTTTTTCTACAAAAGTTTCTTTTAATGCTTTTAAAGTAATTTTCTTCCAATTGATACTGAATTTGTATATCAGTCTGTGTCATTCATTTCAGGAAAGTACAACCATAAAAAACTCCCACTGTCAGCCAGGCGTGGTGGCTCACACCTGCAATCCTAGCACTTTGGGAGGCCAAGGTGGGCAGACTGCCTGAGGCCAGGAGTTCAAGACCAGCCTGGTCAACATGGCGAAACCTCATCTCCACTAAAAATACAAAAAATTAGCTGGGCATGTAATCCCAGCTACTTGGGAGGCTGAGCAGGAGAATCACTTGAACCCGGGAGCGGAGGTTGTAAAGAGCCAAAATCGCACCACTGTACTCCAGCATGGATGACAGAGCGAGACTCTGTCTCAAAACAAACAAAAACCTCCCATTGTCAAAAATATAACATTTTCAAAAAAAAGTTCCCTCTTGACACCAAAAACCCCTCATCCCTCATCATCATCTAGTCCTTCTGGAAAAAGCAAACACAGTTTCCATAAACTTTAGTACCTTTAATACTACAATTATCATAAGGATAGGAGAACAAGCCGATATTCAATTTGCCTGGAAAGAAAGGGGGTAGGAAGCAGGCGAATTGCTTGAGGCCGAGTTCAAGACCAGCCTATGAGCAACATAGGAGCCCATGTCTCTAATTTTTTTAAAAAGAGAAGCAGCTGAGGGTAGGGAGAATAAGAGATTTAAAATAAAAACTTCAGGCCAGATTCGGTGGCTCACACCTGTAATCCCAGCAATTTGGGAGGCCAAGGCAGGTGGATTGTTTGAGGTCAGGAGTTCAAGACCAGCCTGACCAACATGGTGAAATTGTGTCTCGACTAAAAATATAAAAGTTAGCTGGGCGTGGCCAGGTGTGGTGGCTCATGCCTGTTGGGAGGCCGAGGTAGATCATCTGAGGTTGGGAGTTTGAGACCAGCCTGACCAACATGGAGAAACTCCATTTGTACTAAAAATACAAAATTAGCAGGGCGTGGTGTCACATGCCAGTAATCCCAGCTACCTGGGAGGCTGAGGCAGGAGAACCGCTTGAACCCAGGAGGCAGAGGCTGTGGTGAGCCGAGATCATGCCACTGTACTCTAGCCTGGGCAACAGAACAAGACTCCATCTCAAAAAAAAAAAAAAAAAAAAAAAAAAAAATGAAAAAAACACTTTTGTTTTATATTAAATAATGGAGGGAAAGAGAGTGAAATATAAATACAGCTTGCTTGCTTCACTCAAAGGTACTTATAAAGACATCCAGATTCAGCTTTTTTTTTTTTTGAGACAAAGTTTTGCTCTTTGTTGCCCAGGCTGGAGTGCAGTGGTGCGATCTCAGCTCACTGCAACCTCCACCTCCCAGGTTCAAGCGATTCTCCTGCCTCAGCCTCCCAAGTAGCTGGGATTACAGGCATGTGCCACCATGCCCAGCTAATTTTGTATTTTTAGTAGAGACTGGGTTTCTCCATTTGGTCAGGCTGGCCTCAAACTCCTGACCTCAGGTGATTCTCTTGCCTTGACCTCCCAAGGTGCTGGGATTACAGGCATGAGCCACTGTAGCCGGCCCAGATTCAGCTTTTTTGAGACTATCCTTGTGACAATGTACTTTGGAAAAAATAGTTGTGTAAATACAGAAAATACTGAATTCAACTTCATCAATCCATTCAACATTTAGGTGCTTATGTGCCAGAAACTGAGGGGAGAGTCCCTGTTTCCAAGGGCTTGTACTCGTAATTTATCTCCCAGTTACTACCTATTGAGGCAGATGTGAGGGATACAATAGCAAACCAGAAACAGATTCCCTACCTTTATGCAGCTTGCACTGAAGAAGGCAAATACAAAGATGACACACACATCTAACAAAGATACAACACTAAAGTGTTACAGATATTGCTTATGGAAGTGTAGTGGTTTCAGTGGGGACACAAGGGATTCGGGCTGGGAGGGAAGGGAATGCTGAGACTTCAGATATGAAAGCTTGAGTTCTAAAAGAGGATTAGATGTCCACCTGGCTGACCTGGGGGAAGGGCTCCAAGCAGAGAGCAACTGGAGCAAAACAAAGGTGTGAACAGCCTGGTGTATTTGGTAGGCCTGGAATACAGAACCTAAGAGAGAGGCCATGGAGGCTTCTGTATGCCACAATCAAGACTGGACTTTAACTGGTATACATGAAATGCCCCAGAAGAATTTTATTCAGAAAACCAGCATATATGATCAGGTTTTTCTGGTGTGATGAGACACTGGTTTACACAGGAATGAGAAAAGAAAACACTAGGTAATGATGTCACCACATGAAACAAAGGAGAATGCCCAGTCAGAAAACTAAACTCTTCAGGAAAAAATTAAGTACTACTACTGAAGCCCTCTGAAAGATTGTATTCAATATCGCCTAAAATGGAAAAAGTACAGGAAAGGTTTTTACATATATATTATGGATTAAACATCCACATACTATTTTGAGTTTAAGAAATAGTCACTCTAATTCTGTAACACATCTGGGACTACTGATTGTTGTACAAAAAGCAGTAAAACCTATTTAGGAGTCTGATACAAAGGGAGAACACCACGAGTAACCGAAGGAATTTCCTAAGTCAGGTTTAAAGGTTTCCAAAGTTCAAGCTAATCAAGTTTTCTTAAGTCAGCACGTTTAAAAGGTGTGTCATATGGGTGGAGCAAAAAGAGGAGGGATTAAAATTTATATATATGTATATATATAAACAAGTAACTCGATGTTGCTAGGGCTAAAATCACTTGGAGATCCGTCTCCGAAGCTGAGGGAGAAATGAAGACCTGCCAGATCCAATTAACAAAGACGAGGGAGGGGGTAAGAGGATGACCACACATGAAAACATAAATGGGGCTGGGGGGGGTGCTTGGCAACCACCTATCCAGAACCCATAATCCAGTTGGCGGTGCGACGAGGAAATCACACGATTCAGACATAAAGGCAGGAAAATGTCACTCCCAAACTCCACAAGCGAACTACCAGACACTGGCCTAGGGGATGTGATCACATTCTCTGATCCCAGAACTCAAGGGCAGAGGGTACCATCCCCACACGGTGCCCGAGGGTAGGCGAAGAACCAACCCTATTCTGCGAACAGAGCAAACGTCCTCAGATCCAGCCCTAAGGGGGTCAATGCCGCCCAGCCCACGCCTTGCCAAAGCCAGTGGGGGAGAGGGCCCGAAGCCCCCTCAGTCTCGGCCAGAGCTGCCTCTACTCCTAGCTCCCTCCAACATACACCCTCCCCTACCTGATATGGCGGCGGCGGCTCCTGATCCGGCTCCGTCCCCTCGCCAAAGCTAGCCCGGTCGGACTGAGACTCATGAAGCAGGGAGATGTCATCCGAGGTGGGGGATTTGAGGCAGTTCCCCATCTTCCGGAGCTGCGGTGCGTGATCTGGGGGAGGAGAAAGCAGCGGTGGGGTCGTTCGCACGCTCCGCGGTCAGCCTCGGTCGGCGAGGTGGGGTCGGGCGGCAGGCCGGGGATCAGGCGGAGGTGACTCCACCGCCCCGCGGTGCCGCCGAGGGTCCGCTCATGCCAGCCCCCGGGGGTGGGGGCTCAAGGCTGGGCCGCGGGCTCCGCTGGGGTCGCGGCGGTTGCCTCCTGCGAGGCGGCGATGGGGGGGGGGGCGGGGAGACGAAGCACTTCCCCACCCCGCCCCCCCGCGGGGCGGCGGCGGCCACGGAGCTGCTGGGCCTAATCCAGGTCAGGAGGGGGGGGCGCGGCCGTCGCGGCTGCTTCAGCTGCTGCCTCAGCTGCTGCTGCCCCCGCCGACGCCGGAGCCACGGCCGCGGGCCTCATCCTACTCCGCCTCAGCGCGGCGGCGGCAGCCACAACGAGGCCGGCTCAGGCCCTACGTCATCGCGCCGTGCGTGCTCTGGTCCCGCCCCCGGCGCCAGGAGGCTAGGGTGGCTCCGGCGGCGTCCGTCCCTTCCATCCCCAGCAGCTGTTCCCGGGGCTGCGTCAATTTTTGCTTCTCTCTGACTGCTTGGCTCCGTACCTGTCTCTGAAACCAATCTCCCGTCTCCCGCGCCTCACCACATACACTGCGCCCCGCCCGGTCTAGGTCTCAGTTCTTAACCTGTGCACTGTCTGACAGTCTTCTCACCACCCTTTGCCAAGCGGTCT
Source organism: Cacajao melanocephalus (assembly GCA_963573385.1). NCBI lineage: Eukaryota > Metazoa > Chordata > Mammalia > Primates > Pitheciidae > Cacajao > Cacajao melanocephalus. The sequence goes on along the minus strand of CAUYLG010044412.1, from coordinate 14,973 downwards.
GTTTATATAAACCCATATCGGAATGGATCAGTCCCAAGATTAAAATGTTAAAAGGCATCCCCTTTATCCCTTCAGAATAAAGTCCTAGCTCGTTAATGAACCCTCCCTACCGCTCCAATCACTTCCTTATCCTCCCACATCACAGCCAGAGAGATTCTTCTTTCAGTTGTGTATCAGATTGTTCCATTTCTTTGCAGTCCCCGCACCGAAGTCCAAGCCACCATCATCCCTCACCCACTCTTCCGCAATAGACTCTCAGCTGTTCCTGAGTTGATCATTGCCCACATCCAATCCACTGTTTGCACAGTTGACAGAGTTATCTTTTTAAAATTTAAATTGGATCATGTTATTCTCCTGTTAAAACCTTCGATGTCTCAAGGCTGTCCTTAAAACAATCCTGAAGCAGGGCACGGTGGCTCACGCCTGTAATCCCAGCACTTTGGGAGGCCGAGGTGGGTGGATCATGAGGTCAGGAGATCGAGACCATCCTGGCTAACACGCTGAAACGCCGTCTCCACTAAAAATGCAAAAAACTAACCGGGCATGGTGGCGCGGGCCTGTAGTTCCAGCTACTCGGGAGGCTGAAGCAGGAGAATCGCTTGAACCCGGAAGGCGGAGGTTGCAGGGAGCCTAGATCATGCCACTGCACTCCAGCCTGGGCAACAGAGAGAGACTCCATCTAAAAAAAAAAAAAAAAAAAAATCCTTAAATGGTTTACAAATCTGACTTCCCTTTTCAATCTCATTAGCAGCATTGTCCCCTCCTTCACAAATTCTGAACTAGGCTCTCCAAAGTGATTTTCGTTATCTGGAAGACTATTGGCTCTGCCTGGGGCCTTTGTTTCTCTCACAGAAACCAGCTTCTCCGCAATCCCAAACTTTCTGCTTTTTCTCAGGCGGACACAACTTCATTTCCCCTGGGGAGCCTCACCTGACCCTCCAGTCTGTATTAGTCGCTTCCTCTGCGTTCTCAGACCCTGAGCTTTTCTCTGTCACAGCCTGATCAAGCTGAATCATTTGTCTCTCTATGCAAGGCTGGCACACTGCCCAAGGTAGAGTATGCTTTCTCCTTGGTTGAATGAACAGCTCAAACAACATATGCAAAAGAAGGAAGCAAGAAGGATGACAGTGCTACTGATAGACGTTCATTCAGCAGGTGGATCTTGACTGCCTTTCGTTTTATTCACCATTTACTGACTTTGCGTGTGCATGAGCATACCAGACCCCACGCTAAGCACTGGGGAAAATGATGATCACACCTGCGTTGTTCCTGATAGAGCCCAGAGACCACCTGGGAAGACAAATAATCAGATAAGTCCTAAGTCCACACCCTGCCGCGGCCCCCAAGGTTTTCAGAGGAACTAGAAGACAGCGATTAGTTGATTTGGTTGAGGAACAGAAAGGATTCTTAGAGGTAGGGCTATATTAAACCCCTATGGGTCTGAGCACTCTAACTCTGCAGTCCCTATTCTAGGAAGTCACTATCTTATTTAAATGCACTCAAATTCAATATTAAATACCACCTTTTTGATATAAAATTTATGAAAAGACATAATTTTGAGCTGGGCATGGTGGCTCACGTCTCTAATCCCAGCACTTAGGGAGGTCGAGGGTGGACAAATCACTTGAGGTCAGGAGTTCGAGACCAGGCTGGCCAACATGTTGAAACCCCATCTCTACTAAAAATATAAAAACTAGCTAGGTGTGGTGGTGCACGCCTGTAGTCCCAGCTACTTGGGAGACTGAGGCAGGTGGATAGCTTGAACCCTGGAGGTGGAGGTTGCAGTGCAGTGAGCCTGGGTGAGAGAGTAAGACTCAGTCTCAAAAAAAAAAAAAAAAAGAAGGAAGGAAGAGAGAGAGAAAGAGAGAAAGGAAAGGTAAGGAAAGGAAAGGACTAGGACTCATGATTTTGGTTTTGTAATTGTTGGGCTTCCAAGAACTCATTTAATTTATGACTGGCTAAATTTACCAGAAATCAGAGGTACTCTGAAATTTTTGCAAAGTGAGAAAATTTACCCCACAAATTATTTTCACACCTAATGAAATTTTTATAAGTAAAAATTATTTGACATAATATTTACACAGTGCTAGAATTTGTAGACATAGTTTCTTTGTTTTTGGAGACAGGGTCTCACTGTGTCACCCAGGCTGGCTCAATCGAGGCTCACTGCAGCCTCACCCTCCTGGGCTCAGGTGATCCTCCTGCCTCGGGCCTCTCTAGCAACTAGAACTACAGGTGTGTGCCACCATGCCCTGCAATTTTTTTTATTTTTATTTATTTATTTATTTATTTTTTGTAGAGATAGGGTCTTGCCATGTTGCCTAGACTGTCCTCAAACTCCTGGGCTCAAGCGATCCTCCTGCCTCAGCCTCCCAAATTGCTGGGATTACAGGTATGAGCCACTGTATGCCTGGCCAGATATAGTTTTATTTATTTATTTTATTTTCATTTTTATTTTTTGAGATGGAGTTTCGCTTGTGTTGCGCAGGCTAGAGTGCAATGGTATAATCTCGGCTCACTGCAACTTCCACCTCCCTGGTTCTTCTGCCTCAGCCTCCTGAGTAGCTGGGATTACAGGCACCCACCCCCATGCCTGGCTAATTTTTTGTATTTTTACTAGAGACAGAATTTCACCATGTTGGCCAGGCTGGTCTCAGACTCCTGACCTCAGGTGATCCACCTGCCTCAGCCTCCCAAAGTGCTGGGATTACAGGTGTGAGCCACCTTGCCAGGCCAGATTCATTTTTTAAGTTTTGTTTTTCATACTTCTTTTCCACAAGTGGATAATACTGACACAAGCCCTTGAAAAGTCCTATAGTACCTTATGAAAAGAAGTGATATCACTAAGTCTAAAACTAGCTTGGTTGTTTGCCAGAGATGAGAGGAGCATTTGAAGCCTGTTAATGGCTTGGACATGGTCCCTGCCTTCAAATAGCTCAAAGTCAAGTAAATGAGGCAAGCTGGTGAACAATTAGCAGGACTACATTCAGACCTTTATCTTTATTCTACCTTTATTTTTAATGCTAATTAAATGATCTTTTGCTTCCATGAGCGCACACACACACACACACATATATATATCACTGCCTCACAAAGGTACAGCTTTAGACCTCTGTGTCTGGTGAGAGAATAACTGTTGCATATTCCCCTGAACTCAGGGGAAGTGATATTTTAGAAAAGGAGAATGGTTATTGACCATTATTTCCTTGTGGATGAGTAAAACACCAGCTACAATTTTTTAAAAATAGTCTTTTTTTTTTTTTTTTTTTGAGACGGAGTTTCACTCTGTCACATAGTCTGGAATGCAGTGGCACAATCTTGGCTCACTGCAACCTCCACCCCCTGGGTTCAAGTGATTCTCGAGCCTCAGCCTCCTGAGTAGCTGGAATTACAGGCGGGTGCCACCACGCCCAGCTAATTTTTGAATTTTTAGTAGATATGGTGTTTCACCATGTTGGTCATGCTGGTCTTGAACTCCTGACCTCAAGTGATCCACCTGCCTTGGCCTCCCAAAGTGCAGGGATTACAGGCATTAGCTACCACACCTGGCCATGTGGTCTTGATAATAATGAATAAAACTACTACAATAAAATTGTATCTTTCGTTTATGTAGTGCTTCCTATGTGTCAAGCACTGTCCTAAGTGCTTAACTTCTGTTCATTTAATGCTAATTAAGTAATCTACAGAGTGACTAGGGCCTAACACAAAGTCATGGCTCTTTTGGATACTCTCAAACTAATCAGATGTGAAAATGACATTGTTTTTGGCTCAGGTTGAATAATAACCATAATAGCAAACACCTATAAAACACTCTCTATATGACAGCATGTGTTTTATTTGCCCTTTCTAGTAATCCATTCAACCCTGAAGACTCTATGAAATGGACACTACTGATAGTCCCATATTACAGTTGATGTAAGATATAAACAGATGTGCTAGTACTAGCTCATATGAGCCAGTTGTTAAAATTTTGGGGATTGTGTGACCTAGTTGTTAAACATAGTCATCATTAAAAATTGCATTATACAAACTCACAGTGAAATGGGTATATTAAAGACAAACATAATAAATACCCCAAACTCATGGCTTTCTAACTACTTTACTATATTTCACTAATATCTGTGTTATTGAGGTTATTTCCTTCTACTGTATCTCTGTGGTAGAAATACTTTATAATGACAGGCCACTGAACATCTCTCCCTAATTCTGTGTTTAGTGATGCCAGATTGGTAGCTTGAAATTGCCCATGGTGACAGCATTTATGCCTTGGAAATCAGCAAATGTTACAGGACTTGATCAATTGTTTTGTTGATTGTCTACACTTAACTAAGTGACTCCAACTCCAACCTGGTGTCTTACATTCCAGCCACATCACACTGCTTTCCATAGCCTCAATTTTCAGTATGCCTTTCCACGTCTATCCTCTAACCTTTTGCCATGCTGTTCCCTTCTGTTGAAATCAAGCATCTTTTAAGATTCTTAGGTCCTTTTGTGATTCATAAGCGTGAAGACTGGGTATTTATGTGCACGTGTGAGATGTGCCACCCTGGAACCTTGTTACGACATCATCACATTACAGATCTGACTTGAAAAAATATTATCCTGAAATATCACTTTCTTCATGAGGTTGTCTCTGATTTCATTCAGTTAGAATATATGCAATGATTAAAAATGGGATATATTATTATATTATATTATGTATAGCTACTCTTAATCATATATGAATATTTTAACACAATTTTTTTTCTTATTTTTTAATTTAATTTTAGAGGCAGGGTCTTTCTCCATCACCCAGGCTGGAGTGCAGTGGAAAGATCATAGCTCACTGCAACACTGAACTCCTGGGCTCAAGCAATCCTTCCGCCTCTGCCTCCCAGGTAGCTGGGACCACAGACATGCACCACAACACCTGGCTAATTTTTAAAATTTTTGTAGAGCCAGGCATGGTGGCCCACACCTGCAATCCCAGCCTCCCAAAGTGCTGGGTATACAGGCATGAGCTACCTCACCCTGCCACAGTTGTTAGTGTGTATGATCACAACTGCCATTTATTAGAAAGAACTAGACACATAAGAGACCTGGAAGGTATAGTGATAGTCATCTTTTACAGAAATACAAATATGGCTTCAGAGAGATTAAGTAACTTGCCTGATGTCACATGGCTATTCACAGGTAAAGAGAATGGGACAAGGCTTATCTTGAATGCCTTTTGCATAAATGTGTATTCCCATGTAAGGAAGTAGCTATACAGTGATCTTCTTCCTAACCTGGTTTGAAAAAGAGCCCTTGGGAAGTGCCCTTAGACCAAAGAGTGTGACCTAATTATAAAACATAATTTAAAATGGAATACTGGGGCCAGGCATGGTGGCTTATGCCTGTAATCCCAGTACTTTGAGAGGCTAAGGTGGGCCAGGAGTTCAAGACTAGCCTGGCCAACATGGCGAAACCTTGTCTCTACTAAAAATACAAAAATTGCTGGGTGTGGTGGGGCTTGCCTGTAGTCTCAGCTATTTGGGTGGCTGAGGCATGAGAATCGCTTGAACTTGGGAGGTGGAGGTTGCGGTGAGCTGAGATTGTGCCACTGCACTTCAGCCGGGGCAACAGAGCCAGACTCTGTCTCAAGAAAAAAAAAAAAAAGAAGACACCAGGCGCAGTGGCTCATGCCTATAATCCCAACATTTTGGAAGGCCGAGGAGGGCAGATCACTTGAGGTCAGGAGTTCAAGACCAGCCTAGCCAATATGGTGAAACCCCATCTCTACTAAAAATACATAAATCAGCTGGGCGTGGTAGCACACACCTGTAATCCCAGCTACTCAGGAGGCTGAGGCAGGAGAATCGCTTAAACCTGGGAGGCAGAGGTGGCAGTGAGCCAAATCACACCACTGCACTCCAGCCTGGGTGAGACTTCATCTCAAAGAAAAAAAAAGGTTTGAGAAACATTGGTCTAGAGGCGATAAAAAGTCTTGGAGGAGATAATACTCAAGTTTTGTTTGAGGAGGAGGAAGAGCAGCTGGGTGGGGTGGGACTGACTGTAGACAGAGGACTCAGGGTAGGAGGAGAACTTGGATGAAGGCATGTAGAGAGAAATGTCATGATACACTAAACTACACATAGAACATATTTAGATTCTTGGTAACATTTAGACGTCTAAAATATTAATTATGGTGATTACAGTATTCTACAGAAAAATAAGGAGTTAAAACTGCCTGTAGTCCTCTTCCTGGAGAAAATAATTATTTTTCATCTTCAGCTTCCCGAATGGGATAAAATTTTAAAATAATAAAATGAAGGAGAAGTATGTATAATTATATATATAGATGTTCACTAAAGACAATCTCAAAAATAACTGTTTAATCATAGAGAAATGATTAAGTACAGTAATCATATATTCACTCCATGAGGTTATTTTCTGAAATGGTCATACTCCACAACGTCAGTTTCTATGCTCTTACATTGCTTTGTTTTTCTTGATAACACCTGACATTTTACTATATATGAATTGTTTATTGCATGTCTCTTTCACTGGAATTAATCTCACAGAGCAAGGGCCTTCTCTTATTCACTACTAGCAATCCTCGGCATCTAAAATAGAGTCTAAGCTGGGCACAGTGGCTACTCAGGACACTGAAGTAGGAGGATCGCCTGAGCCTAGGGGTTGAAGGCTGCAGTGAGCTATGATTCTGCCGCTGCACTCTAGCCTGGGCAACAGAGTGAGACCCTGTCTTCAAAAAATATATAAAAATAAAAAAAAGAGGCCAGGCACAGTAACTCATGCCAATTATCCCAGCACTTTAGGAGGCCAAACCAGAAGGATAGCTTGAGTCCAGGGGTGTAGACAAGCTTGGGCAACATAGGGAGACCCAGTCTCTACAAATAATAATAATAAAAAAAAATTAGCAGAGCGTGGTGGCACGTGCTTGTGGTTTCAGCTACTCTGGAGGCTGAAACGGGTGGATTGTTTGAGCCCTAGAGTTTGAACCTGAGAGCTTGAGGCTGCAGTGAGCTGTGATCACACCACTGCACTCCAGCATGGGCAACAGAGAGAGACCCTGTCTCTTAATTTTATTTTATTTTTTCTATTGATGATGAGCTTCAATAGACCCTGTCTCAAAAGAAAAAAAAAAGTCTAGCACATTGTAGGAACTGTATAGTTGTTGGCTCTCTGCATGAATGAAACATGAAAATTTTGTTCTTGACAGCCGGAAAAAAAAAAAAAAGAAGAAGAAAGAAAATTTGTTGGGATATAATACTTGGTTAAAAATACAGAAATACAACGAAATGTGTTCTCTCAGTAAAACAATGAAAAAATGACGTGCTAATAGACATTAGAATTATGGAACTTGGAGAGAATGGTCACCAATGTAATACAGAGAAATCAAAATGATTCAATAGGAGAGGATTGTCAGCAATGTTCTCTCTCTTTCTCACTTAATATTATTTTGAAACGGTTTTTGCAATGAAAAAATCAGAAAAATGAGGGTGAAGTTATGGATAGAATAGTATGTTTGTCAAGCTTATTTTTGACAAATGGGGCTCTATATTCCAAGATGGGAAGGGACAGTCTTTAGCGCTTTCAGAGAAAGAAAAGTACGGAGAAGTAGAATGATTTGCTTAGTGTGTGAACAATAGGTAACAGAACACTGGGCAATTTTTGTATTTTTCGTGGAGACAGGGTTTCACCATGTTAGCCAGTCCGGTATCAAACTCCTAAGCTCAAGTGATCTGCCTGTCTCGGCCTCCCAAAGTGCTGGGATTACAGGCATTAGCCATCATCTCCAGTGTTCTTCATCTTTTAAAACTCAACACTACAGTCATTTCTCTGGGAAGCCCACCCTGATCCTCCCTTTTCCCCACTATAGATATTTTCTAGTCATGCCTATAAAGTGTTCTGCCAGAATTTGGTACACCTCCCTATTAACATCTAGCATTATCTTTGAAGGTATCTACTCACCTTATTAGACTGTGGGCTATCCCAGTTAGTTATCCTTTCCCCTTGAATCTGAGCAGACTCTGTAACTGCTTTGATGAATAAAATATGACAGAAATGATGCTGTTTCAGTTTCCAAACCCAGACCCTAAAAGACTGAAAGCTTCCACATCCTATTTCCTGGAACACTGCTTCTTGGGGTCCTTAGGTGTCATGTAAGATATCTGACATTTCTTCTGGAGAGACCTCATGGATAGGCATTGAGACTAGAAGGGCCTGGATGAGCCTAGCCTTCATGAGAGGATGAAGGGCCCTGCTGAGTCAGCCTTTCAATTGTCCTTGCCAATATGTCAATCATGGAAGTGGAGCAGTCTTGGAACCTCCAGACTGTCTCAACTGCTAGCTGAATACCATCAACTGACCCCAGTTAATTCCAAGTGGAGCAGAAGAATTGGCAATCTAAGCCTCACCCCTAATATTGGCCCACAAAATTGAGAGAAATAATGCATTTTTAAAAATAAAGCAACTAACTTTGCGGATAGTTTGTTACACAACTGATAACTGGAACAGAATTTGATACCTGGAAATGGGGTGCTTCAGTAACTGTAACCACCCAATGTGTTCACCTTGCCCGCTGCTTAGACAGAGCTGATTTATCAAGACAGGGAAATTGCAATAGAGAAAGAGTAATTCACACAGAGTCAGCTGTGCGGAAGACTGGAGTTTTATTATTACTCAAATCAGTCTCCCCAAGCATTCAGGGATCATAGTTTTTAAGAACAACTTGGTAGGCGAGGGGAAGCCAGTGAGCTGGGAGTGCTGATTGGTCTGGTCAGAGATGAAATCATAGGGAGTTGAAGCTGTCTTCTTGTGCTGAGTCAGTTCCTAGGTGGGGGCCACAAGATCAGATGAGCCATTTTATCGATCTGAGTGGTGCCAGCTGATCCATCAAGTGCAGGGTCTGCAAAATATCTCAAGCACTGATCTTAGGAACAGTTTAGGGAGGGTCAGAATCTTACAGCTCCAGCTGCAGGACTCCTAAACCGTACTTTCTAATCTTGTGGTTAATCTGTTACTCCTACAAAGGCAGTCCAGTGCCCAGGCAAAAAGGAGGTTTGTTTTGGGAAAGGGCTGTTATCATCTTTGTTTTAAACTATAAACTATGGCCAGGTGCAGTGGCTCATGCCTGTAATCCCAGCATTTTGGTAGACCGAGGCAGGCAGATCACTTGAGGTTAGGAGTTTGAGACCAGCCTGGCCAACATGGTGAAACTCCACCTCTACTAAAAATACAAAAATTAGCCGGGTGTGGTGGCATGCACCTGTAATCCCAGCTACTCAGGAGGCTGAGGCAGGAGAGTCACTTGAACCCACGAGGCAGAGGTTGCAGTGGGCTGAGATTGCGACGTTGCATTCCATCCTGGGTGACAGAGCAAGACTCCATCTCAAAACAAAACAAAACTATAAACTAAATTCCTCCCAAAGTTAGTTCAGCCTATGCCCAGGAATGAATAACTAAGAGATCTGACCTAACCAATCTCATCTTGCTTGGAGGTTAGAAGCAAGATGGAGTTGGTTAGGTCAGATCTCTTTCATTGTCTCAGTTACAACTTTTCAATGGTGGTTTCATAACAACTCAAAATATATGACATTGGCTTTGGGACTGAGCAACGGGTGGAGATTTGAAGGGTCTTGAGTTTATTACTGTAAACTGGAAAGGCCTAGAGGAGATTGTTGGTGAGGATTCGTTATTGGAAGCTGGAGGATAGTTTGGCGATGCTGTCCCTTGAGGTAGCATGGGAAATAGAAAGGTACCTAATGAGCTCATGGATCTGGCTGGGGAGATTCCAGGCAGAAAGTGCAGTGTCAGCTGGGTTTTCCTAGTTGGCTATGATGAGATATGAGAAGGGGCCAGCGTAGTATTTCTAGTTAGAATAAGAATCTCAAAGGAGCTAGGTGTGGTGGCTCACACCTATAATCCTAGCACTTTGGGAGGCCGAGGCAGGTGGACTACCTGAGGTCAGGAGTTCAAGACCAACCTGGGCAACCTGGTGAAACCCCGTCTCTACCAAAATGCAAAAAATTAGCGGGGTGTGGTGGCGCATGCCTGTAGTCCCAGCTGACCAGGAGGCTGAGGCACGAGAATTGCTTGAACTGAGGAGGCAGAGGTTGCAGTGAGCCAAGATTGCACTACTGTACTCCAGCCTGGGCAACAGATTGAGACTCTGTCTTAAAAAAAAAAAAAAAAAATCAAAGGAAGAAATGGCTTTAGGGTAACAATTATGACCATAGTGTTGCCAGTAAAATGATATCACAGGGCAAAGGCCAATCAAGCATGCAATGTAAAACATTTTGTTAAGATCTCAGAAAGATTTAAGTCAGTGTCTCATAGATACTTTCAAAATCATTTCTAGCGGGGTATGGTCGCTCACACCTGTAATCCCAGCACTTTGGGAGGCCGAGGCGGGCTGATCACAAGGTCAGGAGGTCGAGACCATCCTGGCTAACAAGGTGAAGCCCCGTCTCTATTAAAAATACAAAAATTAGCTGGGTGTGGTGATGCATGCCTGTAATCCCAGCTACTCAGGAGGCTAAGGCACGAGAATCGCTTAAACCCAGTAGGCGGTGGTTGCAGTGAGCCAAGATTGTGCCACTGCACTCCGGCCTGGGTGATAGAGTGAGACTCTGTTTCAAAAAAAAAAAAAAAAATCATTTCCAAGGAAAAAATTCTAAGGATCTTAATTTTGTGCCTTATATACCTTCTGTGCTAGACAATTGGGTTCCTCAGAGTCTTACTGCTGTGGTGCCACAGCAGCTTTACAGGGGGCCCAAGGTAGAGAAAGGCTATCTAAAAGAGATTTGTGGGCATGGTGCTTTGCCAATGGAGTGAAGTATAACTTGACACATGGGAAACTCCCCAAATTTTAGAAAGATTACATTAGCTTGGCCTGAAACCTACTGAGATAGTACAAAATGAAGAGGTCTTTAGACCCCACCCCTGGCCTAGTAGGGCAGAAAGCGAACTAAGGAAACTGCTCAGCTACGAAAATGAGCTATTTCTTATGGAAGAGGAAGGATGACTCAGAGGGCAGAATCAGAATTCACAGAGAATCATTTGTAGGGAGCAGAACTGGAAAAATATGCCTAGCTAGATTTCAGAATTTCTATGCATCAGTGACTGTTATGTGCTTTTGTTCCACACCACCACCTCTTTTGTTTATTGTTTTTGTTTTTTGAGACAGGGTCTTGCTCTGTCACCTAGGCTGGGACACAGTGGCACAATCACAACCCACTACAGCCTTGACTTTCTGGGCTCAAGCAATCTTCCTGCGGTACCCCCACCAAGCAACTGGGGCCGCAGATAACGTGTCCCTATGCCCAGCTAATTTTTTTGTGTGTGTAGAGACAGAGTCTCCCTATGTTACCCAGGCTGGTCTCAAACTCCTAGGTTCAAGGGATCCTTCTTCCTTGGTCTCCCAAAGTGTTGGGATTACAGGCCAAGTGTGGTGGCTCACGACTATAATCCCCAAACTTTGGGAGGCTGAGGCAGGTGGATCACCTGAGGTCAGGAGTTCAAGATCAGCCTGACCAACAGGGTGAAACCCCATCTCTACTAAAAATACAAAAAATTATCCAGGTGTGGTGATGGGTGCCTATAATCCCAGCTACTCAGAAGGCTGAGGCAGGAGAATTGCTTGAACCAGGGAGGTGGAGGTTGAGCCAGTATCTCACCATTGCACTCCAACCTGGGTGACAGAGGGAGACTCTGTCTCAAAAAAAAAAAAAGTGTTGGGATTACAGGTGTGAGCCACCGCTCCAGCTACCACCTCTTTTGAACAGACGTGTCTATTGCAGTTCTTATACCTTTCTCACCATTATAGCTGGTTATGTAAGGAGCAAATAGCAGATAACTTATCTCTTTAGTTCACAAGTCTTCATGTTGAAAAGAACAATACTTAAGAAGCTATACCCTAGAAACTACATCTGAGGACCCCCCCACCTCCACAACTGAAACTTATTTAGATGATGAGATCATGGACCTTGATCCTGAGTCTGATGCTGTAATGTGCTGAGTTTTGCTGGGTAAGGCCTTTGAAGATGTGAATATATTTTGCATGTGGGAGGAATGTAAATAATTTGCGGCCAAAGGGCAGACTGTTACAGATTAAAAATGGCTGTAAATTATTTGATACTCTTACCATTGACAGGTGGGTAAGAGTATCAAAGAATATCTCCTCTTGAGTCTGGGTGGCCTCTGTGATTGCTTTGACCTGTAGAATACTGCAAAAGTATTCTATTAACTAGAAGTAAACTGTGCTAGTTTCTAAGCCTAGGAAATTCAGACTGGTAACTACTATTTCATGTCTCTTGGAGCCTGCCACATACTCTGCTGGAGGGATCTATATGGAGAGCTAGAGGGGCCTAAATGAAGCTAGCCTTCCAGCCATTCCTGCCAAGGCTTAAGGCATGTGAGTGAAGACTCAAGGCATGTGAGTGCATACCACTGAGTGACCCCAACTGACTTCATGTGGAACACCAGCAGTGACTAACCTAGCCCTGATTGAATACCTGACCCACAAAATTATGAGAAATAATAAAATGGTTGTTGGGTTAAGCCACTAAGCTTTGGGGTAGTTTGTTATGCAACAGTAGATGACTGAAATACTCTATGACTTTGGGTCAGCATCTCCTCTCTGGAACTACTTTCCCAACTTCAGCAGTGTTAGGCTAGGTTAGGTTAACTCTAAGGGCCTTTATAGCTCTGATTTTCAGTTCCAATGAAGACTAGTTGAAATAGGTTGGGCTACTTCAGATGGCTTGTAGACATTTGTTGGATGACCAGAGGAACATAGAATTTATATAATTAGGTATGCAGGCTGGGTGTGGTGGCACATTCCTGTAATCCCAACACTTTGGGAGGCTGAAGTGGGCAGACCAGGAGTTTGAGACCAGCCTGGGCAAGATGGTGAAACCCCATTTCTACAAAAATTACAAAAACTAGCTGGGTGTGGTGGTGCATACCTTCCAGCTACTTGGAAGGCTGAGGTGGGAGGATTGCTTGAGCCTGGGAGGCAGAGATTACAGTGAACTGAGATCGAGCCACTGCACTCCAGCCTGGGAGACAGAATAAGACCCTGTCTCAAAAAAAAAAAGTATGCAATAAATATTTTAATGAGGATGAAACAGAGCTGAGTAAGTAGAAGTGAAGGGAAGGAGACTTTAGGAAGAATGAACAGTATGTGCAGACTCAAAAGGCTGAAAAATTTAGGAAATTATAATAATTTCAGAATTGTTGAAGTAGCAAGTACAAGAGAGAATGGGGAAGATGACGCTGGAAACTTAGGCAAGGGCCGGGTTGTGAAGAGACTTGTGTGCCTAGCTGAGTGTTTTAGGCTCTTTATTTGTAGGGCATGAGAGTGCCATTGAACACAAAATTGTCATTAAATTATCTTCTCAGAAAAGTTATATATATATATATATATATAAAACGTATATATATATACACACATATATATATGTATCATGTATATATATATATAGTTTTTGTTTTTGAGACAGAGTCTTGCACTGTCACCCAGGCTGGAGTGCAGTAGCACGATCTAGGCTCACTGCAACCTCTGCCTCCCTTGTTCAAGCAATTCTCATGCCTCAGCTTCCTGAGCAGTGGGATTACAGGTGCGCACCACCATGCCTGGCTACTTTTTGTATTTTCAGTAGAGGTGGGGTTTCACCATGTTGACCAGGCTGGTCTCGAACTCCTGGCCTCAAGTGATCTGCCCATCTTGGCCTTCTAAAGTGCTGGGATAACAGATGTGAGCCACCATACCTGGCCATAGTTTTCTTTTTTTCCCCCACCCCGAGACGGAGTCTCGCACTGTCGCCCAGGATGGAGTGTGGTGGCTCTATCTCGGCTCACTGCAACCTCTGCTTCCCAGGTTCAAGCAATTCTCCTGCCTCAGCCTCCTGAGTAGCTGGGATTACAGGCTCACACTGCCACCCTGCCCGGCTAATCTTTGTATTTTTAGTAGAGAGGGGGTTTCACCATGTTGGTCAGACTGGTCTTGAACTCCTGACCTCAGCCTCCCAAAGTGCTGGGATTACAGGCGTGAGCCACCTCGCCTGGCCTTTTTTTTTTTTTTTTTAATCTAGTCAGGTGAAGCTGCAGGAGTGGAGAAGGAACAAAGAAATCTCTAACTGTTTGTGACATTAGTTGTAAACACCACTTAATCTTATCCCTCTTTTTATAGATATGGAAAATGAAGCTTTTGCAGGTTTTGTCACCTGTCCAAGATCATATAACTAGTAGGCGACTAATACAGGATTTGAATCCATGTCTAATAGCTCTGAAAATATAGCTTAAAAACTTGGCCAGAGGCTGGGCATGGTGGCCTATAATCCCAGCACGTTGGTAGGCTGAGGCTGGCCTCACTTGAGATTACTTGAAGTCAAGGGTTTGTGACCAGTCTGGCCAACATGATGAAACCCCATCTCTACTAATAATACAAAAATTAGGTGGGTGTGGTGGTGAGCACCTGTAATCCTAGCAACTCAGAAGGCTGAGGCAGAAGAATCACTTGAACCTGCGAGGCAGAGGTTGGGAGTGAGCTGAGATTGCATCTCTGCACTCCAACCTGGGTGACAGAGCGAGATTCCTTCTAAAAAAAAAAAAAAAAAAAAAAAAAAAACTTGGCTGGGCATGGTAACTCAAGCTTGTAATCTCAATCTCAACACTTTGGGAGCCAAGATGGGAGGATCACTTGGGGCCAGAAGATTGAGACCAGCCTGGTCAACATAGAGAGACCCTGTCTCTAGAAAAAAAAAATTAGCCAGTGTGGTGTGTACACTTGCCCAGCATCTCAGGAGGCTGGGATAGAAGGATTGCTTGAGCTCAGGAGCTTGAGGTTGCTATGAGCTATGATCATGCCACTGCATTCCAGCCTGGGTGACACAGTGAGACTTTGTCTCTACAAAAAGAAAAAAATGCTGGGCTCGGTGGCTCATGCCTGTAATCCCAGCACTTTGGGAGGCCAAGGTGGGCGGATCA
>CAUYLG010044411.1:0-56741 GCA_963573385.1 Cacajao melanocephalus | reverse complement strand
AGTAGCTGGGACTACAGGCACGCACCACCACGCCCAGCTAATTTTTTGTACTTTTAGTAGAGACGGGGTTTCACCATGTTGGCCAGGATGGTCTCGATCTCTTGACCTCGTGATCCGCCCGCCTCGGCCTCCCAAAGTGCTAGGATTACAGGCGTGAGCCACCGCGCCCGGTCCATGTAATCTTTTAATGTCTTTTTATGTAATCTTTTTATACCTTTAGGACACTGTGAGGCCCTTTTGGAACTAGAACAGTCTCTTTAAATATGTCTCTCCTTTTCCTTGACAGAAGAAATTCCTTGTCAGGTAGTTGTAAAAGAAGGTTTCACTGAGTACCAGCCCCCTAAAAGTCTGTGTAAGTCTAACAAAGACTTTAACTAATTGCACATGTTAAACAAGGATAAGATTAATCACAGTAGTAAAACAAATTAAAAGATGCAGAATTGTAGAAGAAATTCTGACAAGGAAAAGGGGAAAGGTATTCAAAGAGACTCCTTGTGGATAATTTTATTCTAGGAAGTGATCCAATAGTTCCTAAACATCTTTCCTTTAACAGTTTCAAGGTTATCAAATCATAACTGCCTTTCCTCTGAATATTAAGATAATTTTTCTTTTTTTTTAAATTTTGCTTGAAAATGTGATACTCTATACCCAGAATTTCTAAGATGTCTCATTATTTCCATATCACTAACCAATTCTCTTTGTAGATCAGAATTAGGTCCAGAATAGTAGATCCCCCATCTTCCCAACAGGCCATTCATGCCTCTGTTCTAGTCCTTAATTTCACCCCATCAAATCACTCTGATTTCTAATGCTTGTACATTATTCATTAAGCTGCTTTCAAAGAAAAGTGTTTTGATAATATTATGCGATTACCAGAGAAACTTAATTCTGGGTCTTTGTTTCAACATTGTGATTAATTTTTTCCTTGTTTAATGTGCAATTAGTTAATTCAAAATCTTCATAAGACCTGTATAGATATTCTGGGGGCTGGTACTCAGCCAAACAGTCTTTTACAACTATCTAAGGTTATGCCCTATTTATGTGGCTACTGAGTAAACTGCAAGCTTTATAAATATGCAAAGCACAATACTGTAATAAAATAAGAGTATAATGTGATAAATTAGTTTTTGTTTCTATATAAATTTATTTATGATACTGGGAAAATTTGATGCTAGGGTGGCAACTCATTGCTACAGTACATTATAAGGACCAAATCTCCCCTTGCTGTGCTGGAATCTGAACAAATTACCTTCATTTGTTATATAGTTATTTTTTTTCCTTGAGAGGACTTTATAAACAGGAATGTTTCATTGATATTTGGGTTATAGAAATCTTGATTATTAATGTGTTTCATATAATAATTTTCCTTCCCCTTCATTACTTTAGAATGAAAGCATACTTATTTTATTCACTAAACAATAGATGCATCTATCATTAAATATAAAAGTCATACAGAAACTGTAAATCAGAGTATTGGAATAAAGAAAAACCATATGACTTTAGAAATATATTAACTTTAATATCAAGACTCAGCTTTTCAGGTGTTTAACATACTTACAGGGGAAAATATTCTATAAAATTTCATTAAGGCAAATTTTCTTAACTCCTGAGAATAAATAACTATTTATGTGAAAAGGTTTTACGAACAATAAAGCATTATATAAATCAAGAGGTATAAATACTAGGCAATAATATTATGTCCTACATAGGAAAGTCCACATATAATTTAGTCTTCAATCTTAAAATGCTTCATGTATTGTTAGTTATAAACTTATGCAAAAACTTAACATATTTGAGAGTACTGGTCATACTAACTCATGGTGGTTAAAAAAAAGACTAGAAGATGGTTGTAGCTGCTTATCATGTCTTGCTCCTATTTAAACTTCTTTAAAGGAAAAAAAACAAGGTATAAGCTAAATTGAATATATTCTGATACTGCAACTTACCTATTTTACTTTTTAAATTCTCAGTCTATGAAAGCAAAGAAACTCTCCTTTACATGTATAAACTCAATGGCACATAATAACGAGGCTCACCAGTATCAAGGAAGAGGAACAAAGCTGATACATGTTTCCTAGAGCTGACAAAACAAACTACCACAGTATGGGTGGCTTAAAACAACAGAAATTTATTCACTCACAATTCTGGAGGCTGAGAGTCTGAAATTAAGGGGTCAGCAGGGCACTGCCCTCTCTGAGGGTTATAGGGGAAAATGTTACATGCCTCTCCCCTAGTTGCTGCTATTGCCAGCTATCCTTTGCATTCCTTGGCTCATAGCTTTATCACTCAGTTTCTACCTCCATCCTCACGTGGTATTCTCTGAATTCCTGTGTCTATGTCTCTTCACCTATTCTTATATGGACATCAGTCAGATTAGTCTCCACCTTAACAATCTCTTATAAACTTGACTACATCTGCAAAGACCCTGTTTCTAACTAAGGTTACATTCATAGGCACCAGGGGTTAGGACTTCAAGATTATCTTTTTGGGGAAAATAATTCAATCTGTAATAGAGGATAGGTAAGTAAAGTCCATAACCCCAGCATTCTACTATGACATACTGCAGCTACCAAGTCCTTTCAGGCCACAGAAGATTGAGATGCTGTAGCTCCTACTATTGTCAAATTAGTCCCTGTGATAAAAATTATATGGCAGACAAATTCCTGAGTTGAGCCTGGCAATTGGCACAATAATCTACATGCTAATTAAGGAGGATATTTAAAATTGCATGGTTTTCCCCCAACTTTCAAAGTATATTTACTTTTTCTTTTGTTTGCTGATTTTAAAAAATTCTATCTTGTATCCTGGTTGGTTTTACCCAACTTTTCTTTTATAGCTGAACTGTGTGCTGCCCTCCTCAATTATATGGTGAAGTCCTAACCCCCAGTACAGAAGAATGTGACAGTATTTGAAGATAGTGCCTATAAAGAGATAATTAAGGTAAAATAAAGTCCTATGGTAGTCCCGAATTCAACACAATTGGTGTCTTTATCAAAGGAGATTAGGATACAACACACATACAGAGACCACATGAAGAGGCAGGGAGAAGAAAGCCATCTATCTACAAGATGAGAGGCCCTCAGAAGAAATCAACCTGCTGACACCTTGATCTCAGACTTCTAGACTCCTGAATTGTGAGGAAATAAATTTCTGTTGTTTAAACAACCCAGTCTGTAAAATTAGTTGGCTGCTAACCAAGAAGAACATTCATAAGTCTATATTATCTCTCAAATCAAAATTATTCTATGGAATTGAAATACTTATTTGTTAAACAAATGCATTCTATTGAACATCTGGGAAGCTAAACTTGTTTTAGCTTTGACTAATATCCTAATGACAAGGCCAAAGTCTGTGTTGTTTACCAATACAGGCTCAGCAGCCAGCACCAAGCTGTATATAATAGTTGTTGTATAATGGTTGTTGTACAGTTATGTATAGAACAAATAAGGAGAAGTGGGTGGCTAAGGTTGCTTTAAGATGTAAGTGAAATGAAATAGTAAAGATTACCTGAATCTTAGAAAAAATATTTTTGCAAATCAGAAAACTAACACACAAAGCAGTAATTTGCTCAAGTTCACAGAGTTAAACCAAGACTTGAGACTCCAATTCCTGTATTTTTTTCTTAAACATCATAAAAGTGAAATCACATCAAGATATATCCATATCATAGGGTTGCATAACAACGTGAATGTACTTAACATTGCTGAACTGTATACAGTAAGCTCTCTGTATCCATGGGTTCTGCATCATGGATTCTACCAACTGCAGATTGAAAACATTTGGAGGAAAAAAAAAACAACATGGATGGTGTGTCTGTACTATGTGCAGATTTATTCTTGTCATTATTCCCTAACAATACAATATAACAACCATTTACAAAGCATTTAAATTGTATATAAGTATTATAAATAATCTAGAGTTATTTAAAACATACAGGAGGATGTGCCTAGGTTATATGCAAATAATACAACATTTCATATGAAGGACTTGAACATCCATAGAATTTGGTACTCACAGGAGGGGAGGGTTCTAGAACCAATCCCCCACTGATACCAAAGGATGATTTTACTCAAAAATGTTTAAGGTGGTAAGTTACGTGTATTTTACCACAATTAAAAAAAAAATAGAAAAAAAGTCCACATTATGAAAAAGTACAATTTAAATCATTACATACATTTGATATTATATAATTTTCTACTAAAATAATAAAATCTAACTATTTATAATAAAAATAAGACAATGGTAAAACACTTAACAATTGTTCACCAAATCTGGTAAAACAGATTTTATGAAGTTTTCATATTTTTCCTACTTCTCCTAATTTCCTAAATAAAAATACACAGACCTTACTGATATGAATATCAGATATTCACTTTAAATAGCATGAAAGTGAAACATAATAACTGACCTGTTAAGTTACTTCAAATCAATTTACAATGAGGAGAAACTAATCAGGCTATTGTTCCTATATTTGAATGCTGACAATAAAAATACAGTGTGGCAATCATTACAACTATTTACAAATATTCCAGTTTCCTTTTTTCCCCTGGCTATACTACTGAAATTAGTAATGGCCATGTGACCTGCTCTGGCTCTGGAAATGAGAGTGGAAGAGACCTATATGACTTCCAGGGAGAAGTGTTAAGAGCTAACATGTGTGTCGCCATTCTCTTCTACCTCTTCCACAGTGACTGGCAATATTTTAAAGACTGGCTATTCCTTAGCCAGGATTCTGAGGTAAAGATGACAATGAGAAGAAACTGTGTTCCCAGCATACCTACAAAGACACTGTGTAAACAAAAATAAATCACTGTTGTATTATGTCATTGAAACTTTGAGAGTTTTTGTTGCCACAGCATAGCTCAGACTATCCTGACCAACACAAAATGTAACACTGAATGTAAAGCAGTTGTATAAATAAAATAAGACATGGATTCTTACAGACGAAGAATGGGCAGGGAATGTGAGCATTCACCTGGCTGGGGAAGTGACTCTGACAGGCTTCTACCATGGTACACACTGCAGCGCATTCTGAAAAGAGGTAAATGCCACAGAGTTCAAGATGAGGTGCAGCACAAGTATTGCTGCTGGGGGCAGATTCCTAGAGCTGTGAGACAGCCTCCATTCCACTTTCCCCTCCCTACCTGTGGGTAGGCGCTAAGAAAAACTAGGCTCCTCCCAAATGCCACCTCTAACCTTTCAGCCATCTGAGGAAATCCTCAGTCTTGAAAGAATACAGTAAGGTTCATCCATGAGGCGCTGGGGCCCATTCCTTGGCACTTTAAGTTCAACAGCTGCCATACAAGTTTGCAGCCATCCTAGAAGATTTCATCCAGAGGAGTTATTCTGAAACCAGATATTCTAACTGCAATTCCTTGTTTACTGTTGCCTTAATGAAGGCCAAAGAGGAACTGAACTTTGAACAGGACCAACTAGTTTCTGGTGATCAGATGGATAAATCACATTACATGAATCAAAACTGGAAAATCTACAGTTCATTTCATTTGTAACTTTTAGGACCACTGCATACAACTGTGCAGGCTGTGCCCTGCATAACAGCACCCAACCAAGGCAGGGAGGAGCAGACAATGTAAAACTCCAACCACTGAGAAATGCCACCGTTCCCCACTTCACACAAAGACGCCTTCTGTTTGCCAAGACATACGCCTACAGACACCTTACAGATAGCTTACAGTTCCCACCCCTGTTTACCAGAATTTCGTGGAGAGCATCCTTAGAGGTACTCTAGAGGAGACGCACCCCATGCCTGACCATTAACTCCTGACTCTGGGACTCCCTGAGGCTTGATCCTTTCTCCACGAAGACTTACTGCAATACCCTGTAGAGTGACCTGAACCACATACTAGTGCATTCCTGTGCCCAGTGAGGAATATGGACATGCTACTGGCAAATGTGGTATCAGAGGTATTCTTCTGCTAAAATTCCAGCTCTTAGCAGAATCTCTCCAGTGAGCAGAGACTTAAGAAAATTTCCAAAACACTATACTGACTAACATCACTTCGATGTATTAGAGTCCAGAGTTTCTTAAATTTGATGCTATTGATATTTTGAACCATAGTAATTATTTGCTGTGAGGAATCAGGGTCAAAGACAAGCAAGACAAGTCATGACAACTCCGAATGCTGACATATGGCCAGCCATGATAGCTCATGCCTATAATCCCAGTACATTGGGAGGCCAAGGCAGGAAGATTATGTGAGCCCAGGGTTTCAGGATCATTCTGGGCAACAAAGTGAGATACCATCTCTACAAAAAATTTAAAATTAGCCAAATGTGGTGGCGTGCAACTGCAGTCCCAACCACTCAGAAGGCTGAGGTGAGAAAATTGCTCAAGCCCAGGAGGAGTTGGAGATTGAAATGAACTATGATCGCGCCACTACACTCCAGCCTGGATGACACAGTGAAATCAGTCTCTTAAAATATATATATATATATATACACACACACACATACACACACACACATACATACACACATTACATACACATATGAATGCTGATACACATTCAGGGCTCACCTTAACAGACTGGCTGATCTATGGGAATGTAAGAAAAAAGAAGGTTTGAGACAGAAAACAAATAGATTGTAGCAGTATCTACCAAGTTAGAAGGCAGGGTAATACAGTGGAAAGAGCTCTCAACTACAAATCAGAAATCAAAGATTTCGGATTTCATTCTAAAGCCTCTGATTTGCTTTGACAAATTGTTTAATCTTTTTCTTCAGATTCCCAGTTGCAAACAGAAATGATAACTATCCTGTCTTTTGCATGGATCTACTAAAATAATATATAATAGAAAACATGAAATGTTAAGTAAGTAATAAAAAAATTAAAATATCTTTAAACATGTACGCTAATTTTAGAGTACTATTCATACCCCCTTTTAAAACTATATATAGGGGTGGGTGTGGGGTATGGGTATGGGTATGTGTATACATCTGCAAAGAGTGAGAATTATTCATTTTCTTTAAGAACGATATATAGAGTCCATTTCCAGTAATGACCAAAAAAGCTCCCATCATATCACCTGTCCCTCAGATAATAACTATAAACTCTTGACAAAATAGCAGAAATAACAACCTAAAAATAATAGAGAATAACCAAAAGTTAGCGAATTCTGGCACAGAGTCATCTCTTAGAAAAGAAAATGGCATTAAGTATGGTTTCTGGGCTGCCAAAAAAAAAGGACAGGTGCCAGTCTGTACCATGATGGGAGCAAAATTTCCAACAGAAAAGCCACTGAGCCAGAGGTCACTGACTGGGACAACCATAGCCACTGGAAAATGAGGTAGAGAGCAGAAAGACAAGAACCAGAAAGGAAAGCTCCAACTTCTGTGTATAAATCCCATAAACACCTGTGGCTGGAGTGTGCATACTCAGGGCAGACTCCAACTTGCCCAGCTAGAAATCAAAACACCAAATTGAAATTTGAACTGCTTCCTGAGACAGTTACAGTTTGAGTAAAACCTAGCTAATTTCCAGCTTTTAAAAAAAGCAAAAAAAGCCAAAATTATACACACACACACACACACACACAACCTACAACAACCAACAGTGCTCTTCAAAAGAATATAACAGAATCCAGGGCGTCTATAACATAAAATACACAACGTGTAGGTTACAATCCAACATTACTCAATATACACAAAATAGGGGACTGTCGACCCATTCTCAAGAGAAGAGACAGTCAACAGAGACTGAACTAGAGATGACTCAGGTATTAGAATTGTTAGCAAATGAGACTTCTGAAGTAGCTATTGTAACTGTGCTCAACAATGTAAAAAAAAAATTGCTAATAAATGAAAAGACAAGAAATCTTGGAGAGACAAACAATAACAAAAAAGTTCTGGAACTAAAGAACACAGTATGTGAAATTAAAAAGTTAACTGGATGGGCTTAACAGAAGAATGAAGATGACAAAGAAAGGAACAAGTAAATCTAAAGAAATATTAATAGAAATTATCCAATCTGAAAAACAAGAAGAACGCGAAAGAAAATAAACAGTCTCAAGAACCAAAGGAAAATACTGAAAGGTTTAACATGTGCAATTAATACTCTAGAAAGAGAAGAGAGAATGGAGCATAACAAGTACCTGAAAAAAATATCAGCTGAAAATGTCCTAAATTTTATGAAAATTTACAGATTTAAGAAGCTCAGGCCAGGCACAGTGGTTCATGCCTATGATCCCAGCACTTTGGGAGGTCAAGGCAGGTGGATCATTTGAGGTCAGGAGTTCCAGACCAGCTTGACCTACATAGTGAAATCCCATCTCTACTAAAATACAAAATTAGTAGGGATTGGTGACGGATGCCTGCAATCCTCACTACTCAGGAGGCTAGGCAGTAGAATCGCTTGAACCTAGGAGGCAGAGGTTGCAATGAGTCAAGATCACACCACTGCATTCAGCCTAGGTGACACAGCAAGACTCCCTCTGAAGGAAAAAAAAAAAAGCTCAGCAAACCTCAAGCAGTATAAACCAAAAATACAAAAATTAGCTGGGCGTGGTAGTGCATGCTGGTAATCCCAGCTACTCAGGAGGCTGAGGCAGGAGAATCACTTGAACCTGGGAAGTGGGGGAGAGGGGAGGGGGAGGGGAGGGAAGGGAAGGGGAGAAAATAAGGGCTACACATATCACTGTCAAAGTGCTAAAAACCAAAGATAAAGTGATAATTTTGAAAGCAGACAGAGAAATAGGATGCATTTCATATAGGGGAGTAAAAATTTAAATAACC
Organism: Cacajao melanocephalus; assembly: GCA_963573385.1. Classification (NCBI taxonomy): domain Eukaryota; kingdom Metazoa; phylum Chordata; class Mammalia; order Primates; family Pitheciidae; genus Cacajao; species Cacajao melanocephalus. The sequence goes on along the minus strand of CAUYLG010044411.1, from coordinate 47,990 downwards.
ACTGATTTCTCATAGAAACAAAAAGGAGGGCAGAGAATAGTGAAATAACAACTTCAAAGTATGGAAGGAAAACCACTGGTATGTCATAAAATTCATAATCAGAAAGTCCACTATGAATTCTTCAAATTAATTACAAACTGTCATTTCATATAATTTCAAAATCATCAAATACTACATTTCACTGAATCTAATATGATATTGACTCTAGGGCATGCCATTATTTTTATTTAATATTAATAAAATTCACAAAACATTTCCAATTAATTATATATAAGATACCATTCATTAACAAAAACAGTGTAATTTCAAAGATGTAAAAACATTAAAAATACAAAATAAGTAAATGCTAAAGTCAATAGTCCTCTTTTAAAAAGCCAAATCAAAATCCCAGCAAGCTATTTTGTGGATATTGACAAACTGATTCTAAAGCTTGTATGAAAAGGCATAAAACCCGCAATAACCAACATAACACTGAACAAGAAGACCAAAGTCAGAGGGCTGACACTACCCATCTCAAGACTTGCTATAAAGCTACCAAGTCAATGTATACAGTCATCCCTCCATATCTGTGGGGGATTAGTTACACAATCCCCTCAGATAGCAACATCCAATAAAGCTCAAGTCCCTGATATAGAATGGTATAGTATTTGCATATAACCTTTGAACATCCTATGCACATTAAATAATCTCTTGATTAGTTCTAACACCTAATACAATTTAAATGCTAAGCAAATCGTTGTTATCTTGTATTGTTTATTTTTATTATTTTTATTTTTCCCCCAAATATTTTCACTCTGCTGATGGCTGAATCCAGATGTGGATTCCATAGATATGAAAAGTTGATTAGAAAAATAACAGCCAAATAGATTAGTTGATCTAACTTAAACAGAAACCAGAGAACCAGAAATAGATACACTTAAATATAGTAAATTGCTCTCTGATAAAGGAGCAAATACGATTCAATGTAAAACAGATAATCTTTTCAACAAATGGTGCTGGAACAACTGGACAATCATAGGCAAAAAAAAAAAAAAAAAGAAAAAAGGAAAAAACAATTCTAGACACAGAACTTAACATATTTCAAAAAATTTAAATCAACATGGATCATAGATCCAAATGTAAAATGCAAAACTCTAAAACTTCTACAAAATAACATAGGCGGAAATCTAGGTAGTGATCTTGAGTTTAGCGATGAATTTTTTAGATAAAAACAGCAAAAGTGTGATCTGAGAGAAAAATTAAGCTAAACTTTATTAAATATGAAATATCTGCTCTGCAAAGACATTGTGAAGAGAATAAAAATAAAAGTCACAGACTAGGAGAAAATATTTGTAAAATACATATCCGATAAAGGTACCCAAAACATACAAAGAATTCTTAAATTATCAATCAGAAACAAACAGTCCAACTTAAAAATGGGCAGAAAAATCTGGACAACTCACCAAAGCAACATATGAAACAAAGAAGCATATGAAAAGATAACCCGTATCATGTGTCACTAGGGAATTGCAAATTTAAGTAACAATGAGGTAACACTACACACATATTAAAATGGCTGAAGTCCATAAACTGGCAATAACAAATGTTAGTAAGGATATAGAGCAAAAGGATCTCTTATACAATGCTAGTGGGAATGTAAAACAGCATAGCAATTAAGACAGCTTGGCAGTTTTTCACAAAGCCAAAGATAGTCTAGCATATGATCTAGCAATAGCACGCCTAGGTATCCAACTGTGTTGAAAATGTACATCCATGAAAAAATTGCATGTGAGTATTTATAACAGCTTTATTCATAATGGTCAAAAAAAAAAAAAAAAACCCAAAACCAAGATATCCTTCAATAGGTGAATGGAAAAACAAACTGGTACATCTGCAAAAGAAATTTACTGCTAAAAAGATATGAATTAGCAAGCCACAAGACTAAGAACATTAAATGCATACTGCTTAGTGAGAGAAGACAGTCTGGAAAAGCTACGTGCTACATGATTCCAGCTACAGTCATGTGTCATTTATAGATAGCTATGTTCTAAGAAACTCATCAGCAGGTGAGTTCAACATTGCATGATCATGGAGTGTACTTACACAAACCTAGATGGTACAGCCTATTGCTCCTAAGCTACAAACCTGTAAAGCATGGTACTATGTACTGAATACTGTAGACAACTGTAACACAAAGGTAAGTATTTGTGTATCTAAACATAAAAAGGTACAGTAAAAATCTAGTATAAAAGATAAAAAACAGTACGCCTAGAGAGTATACTAATATAGTATGAAAGATAAAAAATAGTACACCTATAGAGGGTAGTTATCACGAATGGAGCTTGAAAGAATAGAAGTTGCTCTGGGTGAGTCCAGGAGTGGTAAGTAACTGTGAAGGCCTAGGACATTACTGTACCATACTGTAGACTTTATAATATTGGACACTTAAGCCAGACTAAATTTATTTTTAAAAATTTCTACCTTCAATAATAAATTAACTTTAGCTTACTGTAAACTTTTTTACTTCATAAAGATTTTAAATGTTTTAACTTTTTGACTCTTTTGTAATAACACTTCACTTAAAACACAAACACACTACACAACTATACAAAAATATTTTTTCTTTATAGCTTTAATCCATAAGCTTTTTTCTATTTTTAATCTTTTTTGTTTTTACTTTTACTTTTTAAACTTTTTTTATAAAAAAACTAAGACACAAACACGCACCATTAGCCTAGGCCTACCCAGGATCTGGATCATCAATATCACTGTCTTCCACGTCTGTATCTTGTCTCACTGGAAAGTCTTCAGGGGCATTAACACACACGGAGCTATCATCTCCTATGATAACAATGCCTTCTTCTAGAATGTTTCCTGAAGGACCTGCCTGAGACTGCTTTTCTTAAATATGTAGAAGGAATAAGCTAACTTTAAAATAATAATAAAAGGCATATCCTAAGATACAGCATCACTAAGCTATAGTAGTATTTCAGCTCCATTGTAATCTTCTGGGACCACCATCATATATGCAATTGTCACTGAGCGTAACATCATTATGCAGCACATGGCTATATATGACATTCTGGAAAAAGGAAAACTACAGAGACAGGAAACAGGTCAGTGGTTGTCAGGGGCTGAGGATTAGAGAAAGAGTATGGATAAACAAGTGACACGCACTGATTTTTAGGTCAGTTAAACCATTGCATGTGCTACTGTAATGGTACACACATGACATTATGCATTTGTCAAAACACACAGAATTGTTCAACACAAATAGTAAACCTTAATATGTTATGAACATTAGTTAATAACAATGTATCAGTATTGTTTCACTAATTGTAACAAACTTACCACACTAATGCATACTAATATCAGAGAAAACCATGGGGATGGGGTTGAGTTGGGGGAATGAGGGTGGTATATGAAGTATATGGAAATTCTCTGTAGCATCTGCTCAATTATTCTATAAATTTAAAACTGTTCTAAAAACAAAGTCTATTAATTTAAAAACTGGGAATTTTAAAATCAAAGAAATGTGATACAGTTCCCTGTTTTGGGCATCATAATACAGTAAGAGTTAGAAATAGACGCAGACCTAAACTATAACTACAAACTTCAAGATATCCCATTTTTGACAATCAAATACTTACTAAGCACATCCTATGTCAAAAATGTCACCAGTTACCTCATCATGACTGAGCTGCGATTATACCTATTTTTCCTTAGGTCTCCCAACTCTCTAGTCTCTATGCTGCTTTCTACCTTTCCCTTATTCCAAGTATCGTTTCTCCCAAACAATGTTTCTCACTAATTCCATGAAATGTCATGACAATCAAATATGACAGTCTAAGGTAAAACCCTACAGCTCACAGGTTTCCTTCCTCTACTGTAAAAGTTCTCACATTCTCTTCTTCCTCCTTCATTGTCAAGAGGTTTTAATCATAATTCTAGACATTAAAAACTAAAGCTTAACTGGAAAAAAGTAGCTACTTAAGAAAACAAAGCAACTTTTCCTTAGAAATTTAAAAAAAAGAATCAAGCATTTCCCTTTTGGTGTTCCTGTAAGATTCAAAATTTTAAAACTTTCCTCAAAATATGAAAAAAATGATTGTGCTTTTAATGCTAATTACATAAATATGATATACATACATAAATACAACCACATGTATATAAAATAAACAATATATATCCCTCAAATTTTTGAGGGAAGGGACTACATCCTTACTCATATTTCATGCCAAAATAAGTTCCTTCTAAATCCAAAGATTAAGTATAAAAAATAAAACTTTAAGAGTATTTAAAAAAGCCAGGTGTGGTGGCTCACACCTATAATCCCAACTATTTGGGAGGCTAGGGCTGGTGGATCACTTGAGGTCAGGAGTTCGAGATCACCCTGGCCAACATGGCAAAACCTCATCTTTACTAAAATACAAAAATCAGCCAGGTGTAGTGGTACACACCTGTAGTCCCAGCTACTTGGGAGGCTGAGGCACAAGAATCACTTGAACCTCGTGGGCAGAGGCTGCAGTGTGCCCAGATTGCACCACTGGATTCCAGCTTGGGCAACAGAGGGAAACTATGTCACAAAAAAAAAAAAAAAAAAAAAAAAAGAGTACTCACAAGAACATATGGGGGATGATGGTTAATAAAATTGGGATGAAAAAGTTTTTCCCATCAAAGCCCCAAATTCACAAGTCATATTAGAAGAGATTTCTATGACCAAGCTAATCTACTTCTACAAATTTATCTTATGGATATACTTGTATATGTAGACAAAGACATATATGTAACATAACATCATTACAGAGTAAAATGAACAGCAGACTGAAAATGATTATGTGCTCACTGATGAGGACTGGCTGAATAATTTACGGCATGTATATAGAACAGAATATTATACACTTATGAAAATAATTCAGGAAGATTTAAATGTGTTGATATGACACAATCTGTGGGATATGTTGTTAAGCAAAAACAAGTTATAGGAAGAATATGTAATAGCTTCCCTTTCATGTTAAAAAAAAAAAAAGCAGTGGAGCTATGCAGAGATTTTTTTCTTTTATACACATATTTTAAATACTTCTAGGAGGACACAAAGGAAATTTATGTGGTTGCCTGTAGAAAGAAAGATGGGTCTAACAAAAGGAATCTTGCTTTTTCTGCATATCCTTTGAAGTTTTTGAATTAGCTTTTAGATTGTGCATAAAGTCCATCACAAACAAATAATCAAAGACTGAAATTCAAAGCAAATATCATAATAGTAAATATCCTATACATAGGATAACTGAAAGAATTCTTACCTTTCTCTGCAAAATTTAAGTGAATGTAGTATGGCAGGCCTCTTTTGACGTAAATTCCATAAGTGTAAGGTGTCATCAGCCAAGGCACTCACAAGAGCTCCCTTAAAAATCAAGTGTAACATATTTCATATACAATATATAAACATTAAGTCTACTCAATAGTTGCCAGAAATATCTCTTTCCCAAATTTCAGAACTTTCTGCCAATAGATATAGACCTAAGAAACATTTGCCTTAGATTCAAAACAGCAGATGTAAAAAGTGCATGTGTATTACATGTATGTAAATATGTTAGCTTCTTCAACAATTTAAAGTATAATTTAATATCTCATAGCCAAAAGTATACTACGATCCAGTGGAATAGTATGGTTAAGATCTAGTTATTTAAAATTAAGAGGTCAGACTATAAATTACTTGGTAACTATTATACATACTTCCTTGATTAACAGAATAAAATATGATATGAAGTAACCCTCTCATTTCATTTGGCTTAAGACCAATCCTTATGAAAGTACTATACCCAGATCATAATTCTACTACTAGAATGGTATGGAAAATAAAGATGCATTTGGCACACTGCAATTTCCATGTCTGAAGGTTTCAAAATCTGACTAAGTTAGAATGTTAAAATGTCTGATACCACTAAACATTATTATTTATAGGGAAGAAAAGGCCTGGCAGTATTTGAGAATCATTTAAGTGGCTCATTCTCACCCAAACCCAACAAATCAGAATATCCAGAGTGTTATGGTTTAGATGTGGTTTGCAATGCCAAAACTCATCATGTTGAAATTTAATTGCCAATGCAGTGGTGTTGAAAGGTGGTAAATGATCCCTCACTTGGTTTATAAGGGATCTGCCTCCATGAAGGGTTTAATGCAGTCTCCAGGGATGGAGGGAGTTTTCTCCCTCACAGGACTGGATTAATTCTTATGCTAGTGGTTGCTATAAAGAGAGGCTGACTTCTTTGCTCTCTTGGCTTGCACCAGCTTCCCTTTCTGCTTCTCTACCATGTTATGATGCAGCATGAGGCCCTCACCAGAATTAAGCCAGATGCAGCTGCTCAAACTTGGACTTGCCAGCCTCTAGAATCAAAAGTTAAATAAACTTTTTTTATAAATTACCCAGACTCAGGTATTCAGTTGTAGCAAGAGAAAATGGCCTAAGACACAGAGCAAACACCTATGCAAATATATTTTGAAAAACCTCCGGAGATGACTCTGATATAAAATTGTGAATGTGATGTGATGATTGTGAATAATATTAAGACTCTCTAGACTAGAGATAATCTATTAAGACGTCTAAAAGTTTTTTCTCAAAGGAGTTAGAAATCTATCCTCAACACTGAGAGAAGTAAGACAAGAGATGTAACATGCAGAATTTACATTAATTTCAAAAACAATTAACAAGACCAATCTTTAAGGTTACTGTAAGAAATCTTAAAGTCTCACCCTTTCAAAATAAGAGTTTCTCATCTACTCAGAATAATTAAAACAGCTGTCAGGACAAGATTTATATTAAATTATCTCTCCAATTCCTTTTCACTTTCAAAATTCTATAAAGGCAACCCTAGTGTGTAACTTCTCTTGCCAGGACATGACAACCGGAATGCAGAAACACATAAAGTCCACACTTCCTCCATTTCACTAGAAAGCATCCTCTTACCTACATCACTTTGAAGTAGAGAAACTCAAAGGATTTAGGGTGTCAAAGATTTGTACTGTTATTTCTTATTTATATCAAATATCAGGCCATGCCATCTTCTTTCTTAATATGTTTGCCGCATCTTACAATCTCAAGGAAGAAGAGAAGACAAAAAGCCAAAATAGCAGTAACAGTTAACCTCTTCTTATGATGGCTCCTTCACCTATACACTATATAGTTTTCTAAATCTGAAAGCAAATAGGTACACCTAATTGTCAGACTTCCACTTTTTAACACAATAAAACTATCTTCAGGTATTTATAATTTAACATTTAAGCAGGTTAAAAAAAAAAAAAAGGCAATCCCAAAGAAGTCTATGATCAATCTAACTGAAGAGAAAAAGAATACTTAATACAAATGTAAACAGGATAAATTTAATATGTCTAAAATTTAGGTGTACAGTAATTGATTTGCTGCATTTTACTAACATTGGTTCAAGTGTTGCTTTAAAAAATAATCTTAATGCAAGTATAAAAATGAAGAATAGGCTGGGCACGGTGGCTCACGCCTGTAATCCCAGCAGTTTGGGAGGCCAAGGCTGACAGATCATGAAGTCAGGAGTTTGAGACCAGCCTGGCCAACATAGTGAAACCCCGTCTCACTAAAAATACAGAAATTAGCTGGGTGTGGTAGCACGTGCCTGTAGTCCCAGCTACTCGGGAGGCTGAGGTGGGAAAAACTGCTAGAACTCAGGAGGCAGAGGTTGCAGTTAAGTCGAGACCATGCCATTGCACTCCAGCCTGGGTGACAGAGTGAGACTCCACCTCAAAATAATAATAATAATAAATAAATAAATAATAACAGGCTACTAGATGCCAGGGACTGAGGGTGAGCAGGAGTTCAATTACAAAGGGATTCCCTTAGTGCTGAGGGTACTTTATTTCTGAGGGAATTCTTTCCCTTAAGTGTTGAGGGAACTGACCTGTATCTTGATGTGGTAGTCTTACATGAATCTGTATGTGATAAAATTGAACTATACACACAAACACACAAATAAGTGCATATATGAACTGAAAAATCTAAATAAAGGTCTACAGTTAGTAGTATTGTTTTGTAGTCATTTTTCTGGTTTGCTATTGTACTACTGTTATATAAAATGTTACTACTGGGAGAAGCTAAAAGAAGGGTACACAAGCTCTCTCTGAAACTATTTTAAAACTTAACCATGAGTATAATTATTCCATAATAAAACATTCTTTAAAAGAGAAAAAATAATCTGAGTCCTCATATATGGGTTCAACAACTTTCCACATTGTAATTTTTTAAAAATTCTAACATTAGGAGAAATACCTAATGTAGATGACAGGGGGATGGATACAGCAAACCACCACGGCATCCGTATATCTATGTAACAAACCTGCACATTCTTCACATGTAACCCAGAACTTAAAGTATAATAAAAAAATAAAATAAAATAAAATAACCGAATATCCGGGTATAAAACCTAGAAGCAAGCTATCTGTGAAACTGCTTTGCGATACGTGCATTCATCTCAGAGAGCTGAACCTATGTTTTGATTCAGTAGTTTAGAAACACTCTTTGTATAGAATCTAGAAAGTGACATTTCAAAGCGCACTGAGGCCCAAGGTAAAAAACTAACCCGCGATAAAACCCTAAAGGAAGCTATCTGTGAAACTGCTTTGCGATGTGTGCATTCATCTCAGAGAGTTGAACCTATGTTTTGATTCAGTAGTTTAGAAACACTCTTTGTGTAGAATCTAGAAAAGGATATTTCAGAGTCTACTGTGGTCTATAGTGAAAACCAGAATTATTGGGCTATAAAGCATAGACGCAAACTATCTGTGAAACTGCTCCACAGTGTGTGCATTCATCTAAGAGTTAAATGTATGTTTTGATTAAGCAGTTTAGAAACATTGGTTGTGTAGAATCTAGAAAGTGAAAAATAAAAATATCAAAATTTTTTGACACTTTAAAATGCCTAGTATACAGTTCTATACAGAATACCGAAGTTTTTAAAAACACATCTTCTGACCTTGAAAAATCTATACATGTGCAAATTATTTGGATTACAGCTTTATGGAGGTTTTTACATTGTCATAATTATCTTTTTGTACCCATGATACCTTTCTTAAATCCTTTGGTATGAATAGAACATTTATCAAAAGCCAGAGGCATTCAGAAATTTACTTTCTCTCATATACATTTAAGAAATTATTCCACAGAGCCTAAGGGTTTAGGGACTAAAATAATGTCCACAATCTGTCCTCATATCTAAGAAGATCAGAGCCTTTTCTGAAGCGATTTCTCTTTCTTCCTTTTATGACCAGCTTTCCCACTCTATCACTACTTGCAGTAAACATCTATTCTCAGAGCTGCTCATATATTCTCAAAATATGTAAGAACAATGTTTCCTATGCTGATAAAATGATGTTTTCTCTAGCTCCTTCTATATTTTCAAAAAGAAAGGCGACGTCAATTACTTAAACCAATTAAGTGACATAATTGGGTGTTATTTAAGAACTCTGGCCAGTAACCACTTTCTAGTGAATGAATGTCGGTTTCTTGGTTGTATTCCAAAGCAATTCATTAAAGAAGCACATTTTTTGATTTATCATAAGCTCAATCTTTAAAAAAATATTTTAATATAGATTTCTATATTACACAGTGTTCAATATCCCTTAACATTTAAATGCAGCACCTTTTACCAAAAACATTTGTCTTGGGCCATTCAATTTACACCACTGTCTTGAGAAAACATTTTACATTATTTATCTAACTGTCCATGATGGTAACTTAAAATGAATTACTATTTCTGACCCATAAGAAATTAATTTTTGTTCAAATATTTAAATAAAATGTGAATGTATAAAAGAATTCTGAAAGACTAGATGTGGCCCTATTTTAGATATAAGTAGAAATGATTAAAACAATTCACTTACCTCATTTATCAGGAACTGGAGCTGGATTACTGCAGCTCCACTGTCATGCTGGCAATAACATTCTACTCCTGGACGACCAAAGCTGTAATTAATTCCATTAAGGAGTTTATGGTATTTGCTGGATTTTTTGAAACTGCTAAGCTATGTAATAGGCTGATAAATATTCCAATGACCTCATATTCAATACAGGCTATTTACTGAAGTTGAGATTTAGAGTTAGTTTTGTTACATATCAATCTAATCAGTTTCTGTTGAGAAGTCTCAAAGTTACAGGTTTAAACAAAATAATTAGAAAAAATGAATTATTAAAATCAGCAACGTATCAAAACAAGATAATATATAGGTAATACACTTTAGGCTGGCCCAAATTATTTTCTTCATCTTAAAATAACAAAAAGAAAAGAAAAGGTAGTTGGATCTATAGAACACCCAATTTTGCTGAAGTCAGCAAACAAATCTGAAAAGCATGCAAATGTCATTTTGGAATGTTGCTTTTAGAAACAGTAATCTTTTCACTGTCAATTTTTCATTTCTGCAGTGTAATTTTTAACTAAGACTAAAAATATAATGAAGAACCACATAACTATGTTTCTAATTGAAACATGACATTTTAGCACTAATGAATCTACCGATCTTTTAAATAGGCATGGATACTGATTAAAATGAATTGGCATACAATAATAACAACAAATATTCATATAACATTTTCTATGTGTTACGCATTATTATTAAAATGTTATTTGTATCAACTCATTTAATCCTCATAACTCATGAAGAACACGTTATTTTCCTCCATTTAAACAGTTAAGGAAGTAGAAGAAATTAAGTAACCTGTCCCAAGTCACACAACCAGAAGTAGTGAAAACAGAATATGAGTAAGCATTCTGGCTCCAGAGTCCACACCCTAAATTTAAAAAGTATGCTGAATAAAAATATCAAAACAGAACCAGAAAAAAAAAAAAAAAAACAGAAAAAACCCTCTGCATTTGTAGAACTATGTGCCAGGCACTGTTATACACATTTTACCTTCATAAACTTGAAATAAGGTAGGAATTTTAACCTGCTGCTAAACTGATCTCATTTTACCAGCTGTTAAGTATTATCCTAAAGTAAAAAGCAAAATGTAAAAATTAAATTTGGTGAGATTCAATAAAACTATAGTTGCCAATATACAAATTCACATTCAGGTATAGGCTGTTTCTACATTCTATTAATAAATGCCATAAAGTTCTTAATGAAAAAATTGTGCCATAGGTTTAATTCCTATTTGCCATGATTTTTTCCTTTGGATTTCTAGAAATTTTCTAGATGGCACTCATTTTCAAGAGTTTTTTCTATTTATTACTACCAATTAATTATATATTATTTTATAAATTAACAGGCTGAGCATGTTTGGCTCATAGTACCCTATTCTTTAAACACCCAGAATTATTGGTGGTACTAGTAGTAGTCGCAGCAGCAGCAGCAGCAGCAGTAGTAGTATTTTTGCTATTCCAGTTGCTCAAATACAACTGCAGGAAACTAGATTTCAATTAATAATATTATCAATATGCAAATCACACCCTGACAGGCCATAAAAAAGAAAAATCTACCTCTCTGCTCACCCATTTCCTTTTTCAGATGACAGCATAGACCCTGCCCTTCTACCCAGTATAGTCAGTCTAATTATAATCTCTTCAGCTAAATTATTCTTTCTGGCACCAATTAGAGTATTTTATAATTCCCATTTTACATGAATGTAAAACCTCTCTTTTCAGACTAGATCAGGATCAATGAATAAGTTCATTTTTTAAGTGAGTTACTGTAGAAAATCATAAAAATTAAACTTACTTTACATATTATATCACAAAACATACATAATATTGTCAATCTTTTGATATTAACCAAAGACATTTTCTTTGAGTATGAATCTATTAACTAAAAATCAGGACTGTTTTTCTTGAATAAAACATAACCATAACCATCCAGGTATAAGATTTCCAATTACACTTTTTTTTTTTTTTGAGACGGAGTCTCGCTCTGTTAGCAGACTGGAGAGTAGTGGCATCATCTTGGCTCACTGCAATCTCCTCCTCCTAGGTTCAAGCATTCCCCTGCCTCAGCCTCCTGAGTGGCTGGGAGTACAGGTGCGCACCACCACGTCCAGTTAATTTTTTGTATTTTAGTAGAGAAGGGGCTTCACCATGTTGGCCAGGATGGTCTCAATCTCCTGACCTCATGATCCGCCTGCCTTGGCCTCCCAAAGTGCTGGGATTACAGGCGTGAGCCACCGCACCCAGCCTAACTTCTTAAATGGAACTTTAAAGATAATATCAATCAATGAGTGCAGCATTCATATATAGTCTTATTATTTCTTTTCCAGTCATTTACAAGTATACACACCAAATCGGGAGAGGAATTTTAAATGACTGACCTTCATGAAGTCTTTCGAAAGCATTCATCTTAGATGTTCATTATAAAATGTCTCTTTTGGCATTTGTATTTCATTATTTTATAGAATATTATGGTGATTTACTTGATTAGAGTATCTAATAGACACAAACAGATTGGGAATACAGAAGAACTGATTATTGGTAAGATTAAGCAACAGGTTAATTTGAGCCTTCTAAGAAATAGCTTACTGGTCTTGAAATCTGAAATTGCCACGGGCGTCAATCAATGTTTTATCCAAATAGAATAAAAAATGTCTATAAATTCAGGAAGTCAGTTACACAGAGGTCAACAGAGGTTTTACTCTTAGGCTATGTATGACACCACTCTAAACAAAAGTGTGCTTTTAAACTTATATGATATAGTTCCTTAACTTCTAGCTAACATGATAAAAACAACTTCTTAATAAACATTAAGAACCACTTACTGAGTTATTACTAAGTGGTTAGGCACTGTGCCTTAAATATATAATTGCACTTAATCTTCACAGTAACTCTGAAAGACAGTTATTATTCATATTTTACAAGCAATATTTCTAAGGCTCAGATAAATGGTTTTTTCTCAAAGTTACTTATTTCATTTTCTTTTCCTGTAAATAAAGCAGTAGTATACAACTGCGGCTAGTCCCAAAGTGTCCTACCACCAAACTGCCCTATGGATTGGAAGAAAATAAGTTATTACTTCATCATAACAAAAAATTTTAAATTAAGTTTTAAAAATAGATATTGCCTACATGCAATCCTGAGATAGTAACACAGAAAGAGCACAAATTTCAGAGCAAGTAGTTCTCTATCCTGGTAGTGTATCAGAATTCTGGCTCTACTACAAGCTTGCCACACCTAAATTTCCAGAGAGATGCCTGGGTAGATTGTTTGTTCATTTATTATTTATTTACTTATTGTGCCACAGGAACCATCTGAGGCACAATGAGACTTGAAGATGTCTACTTTCAAGTTAGTTCATATGTCAGCTCTGCCATTAGATGCTATGATCTGGAAAGAATTATTACAAGTATTAACTATCGAATCTATAAATGCATGTAAGACCTATCTAGACTAGCTTGCAGAACTACAATGAAGATTAAACTACATAGAGTGTACTTACCAAAGGGTATCCATTATAATTATTTAAGACAATGTATTATTCACTATGTTGGCTAGAACTAAATGTTCCCTGACATTGGACATACCATCATAACACAATAAAATGTCAACACTGAATTTATTAGATCACAAAAAGATTTATATCCTTTCACATCTATATTATTCCTTGCACACATGGTTCTTCCTAATACTGACATTACTAAGTTAACATTTTTATTAGAAAATAGTTAAACATTGTAAATGAAGATCTGAGTTAACATTTTTATCAGAAAATAGTCAAACACTGTATATGAAGATCTGCTTGGTAAGTGATTTCCATTTACTATGGTTATGCTCACAATTAAATGATAAAATTAAACATTTGAAACTAAAATGAAGAAAAACCAAAGGAAGATTATGCACTGAACATTCCTGCAAATTTATTAAGGAAATATTTACTATTCTAACATTTGTTCTTTTATACATGAATCAATTATAAGGGAAAGGTAAATATCTTCTTCTGTCATGATATCTTAGCTTGTAACTCTAAACTTCAATGTATTCCTCTGAAGATGACACAATATTCCTATCTTGGATACCTTTCTACTCTCAATTTTTCTACTGCTTGCCTAACAAGAGCTATGATATCTACCCTAATCCTACCGGTAATTCCTGTTTTTAAAGGAAACCAGTTAATTTATCTGACCCATGATACATGTCAGTTAATTCCTGCACAGCTAGACTCATGGTCCAGGTCCAGAGAAGCACCATTGTCACTGGTGTATATATAAAGATGTAGAGGCAAAGTTAAAACATATCGGAAGCACAGTCTTTGAACACAAGGCTGTGTAATTTAGACATGACTCTCTCTGTAAGCAATAGGAAAAAAAGAAATAATTACAGAAAAAAATAACATAATAAAACTAGCAATTAATGAAGAATAAGTAGGAAGAGGTATACAGGACACATGAGCAGAAACAAATGCCAGAGCCAGTAAAAACTTTTATTTACAGTAGCATATATCAAATTCAAAACAAGCATTAACCTAATTGCTGAAATGGCTTTTTATAGTTAAATGGTTGAGAAGGGAGGAATAAATGGGAATTGGGAGGCCTTTAAGTACATCATCATCATCACCAGCATCATCACTAAAGCTGAGATTTACTTAATACTTAAGATGTGTCAAGTACAATATTTTCACAAATAAGGAAACTCAGGCACAAGTTTAAGCAACTTGCCCAAGGCCACTCACCTAGTTAGTAAAGAAGCTGAGATATGAGCCAAGGCAGTCTAATTCTAGAACCCACAGTATAAATTACTAACCCTTATAGCACACATGCAGACACACATACACACCCCAAAGTATATTAACAGCCAATTTTCACATATAAATGTTATTTCCTGCTTAATTGTAAGTTATCTTAAAACTGGAAAAGAGACACAGAAAAAACATATGTGTAATCAACATTTCACAACTGAGCACTTAATAAAGCCAGATTGATCTAATTATATAAAACTAGACCAAATGTAACATGCAGTAAGTGAACATCATACACCAATTAGACAGTAAACAATATGCTAATTTAAAAAAATAATATACTAGAGTCAGTTTTCATGTTAGCTTAGGATATCATATTTAAAAATTAATTTTAATAATGAAGCAATATGGCCCAGCAAGATAAGCAAAAAGCTAAAATTCTGTATTCTAATTCCAGTTGTAATTTTGAGACAACCTCCTTACAAATATCTCCATGTGTGAAATGATCATCCAAAAAAACATTTTAGAGCCTATAGCTATTGAGAGGAACAATACTTGGCAAAATTAAATAAGAAATAGAAACAAAGAAACAATCTTATCTTTTAAAAGTATATAGGATCAGGCTGGGCACAGTGGCTCACACCTGTCATCCCAGCACTTTGAGAGGCCAAGGGAGGCGGATCACAAGGTCAAGAGATCGAGACCATCCTGGCCAACACAGTGAAACCCCGTCTCTACTAAAAATACAAAAAAATTAGCCAGGCGTGGTGGCGTGCACCTGTGGTCCCAGCTACTTGTGAGGCTGAGGCGGAAGAATCCCTTGAACCCAGGAGGTGGAAGTTGCAGTGAGCCGAGATTGCGCCACTGCACTCCAGTCTGGTGACAGAGCAAGACTCTGTCTGAAAAAATGAAACAAAACAAAAAGTATACAGGATCAATGGAATACATGATGTTAGAATACAGGGCAAAACCACATATCTTAACGGGTGCAAAAAAAAAATCTGACAAAAATCAACACCCTTTTATGATTAAACTCTCAACTCCATAAAACTTGAAATAGAAGGGAATTCCCTCAACATGACAAATGGCATCTATGAAAAACTCACAGCTAATATCCTTCTCAGTGGTGAAGGACTGAATGCTTTCCCAATAAGATGGGGGAAAAGCATGTCCATTCTCACCACTTATCTATTCAACATGGAAACTAATATTCTAGCCATAAATACGCAAGGAAAAAAAAGGAGAGAAAGTGTTCAGATCGGAAAGAAAAAGGTAGGACTATCTTTATTCATAGGTGACGTAATCCTATATATAGAAAATTCTAAGAAACCCACTATAAAACACTAGAAGGAATAAAAAAGTTCAGCAAGGTTGCAAAATACAAGACCAATATACATAAAAATCATACCCTGGCAATAAATGATCTGTAAATGCAATTAAGAAAATAATTTCACTTATAATAACATCATAAGGAATAGAATATTTAGAAATAAATGTATCCAAAGAAATGCGAAACCCTAACATTAAAATTACAAAGTACTGCTGAAAGAAAACCTACATAAATGAAAAGATATCCTGTATTAATGGAACAAAGAGTATGATTAAGATGACAATAATCACCAAGCTGAGCTAAAAAAACTAAATAAACTATCAGAATTCCAGCTGTTTGTAAAAACTGACAAGGTAATACTTAAATATTATATGTAAGTATATCTCACTAAAGCTGTTAAAAAAAGAATTAGCTTGTATGAATGATAAATACACCACATATGAATAGGTAATAATAAAAGGCAATAAATTTAAGGCAAGCAAACTCTACAATTATTAATAAAAACAAATTAAAACATGCTAGTCTTAAATAAAATATTTCCTTTTGTCTGAAACGTTTAAGTATTTTTCATAAGCAGTGAATGAACTTAACTATTTAGCAATCTAAATGAAATGCAGCACAATAGGAGAAAAAAAAGACTACAATTTAACATTTTTGCAAGTAAGCTATTTATTTCCTTGTCCTGCATTTGACTTTTTACATTTATTTCATCCACGATTTAAAAACAAGAAGTATTTAACAGATGAGAAACAACAAAAATTCAATATTCTCGTAAACAAGAATGTTGATCACGTAAAGAATTAGTATAGAAATACATGTAAGTAAAAGTCCCAAGAAAAAACCTTCCTCTTGTAAATTATAATCACTTGTATTTCTCACTAATAACTTAAAATATACATTAATTCCTAAAATATGCTGATGAAAATTGTTCAGAAAATCCCAACTTTGGATATTATGACTGAAAAGTAAGGAAAATAGGTCTTTGGTTCAAGATACTAAGCTAAACAAATATGTTTGCTGTCATTGCATTCCAAGATCCCCTTAAAAAACTAAAGCTAAAAAATAAAGGACCAGAAAATATAAAAGAAAAAGTAAGCAATATAAAAGATCACTTTAGAATACATAACATCTAACTAGAGAAAACAAAGAAAAAGAAAAGTATCAAAAAAATAATAGAAGAAAATAAGAAAATAGATTTTACTCAGCTTCTAATGAACATGGGTCCTTAGATGTAAGTACCCAGAATTTATAAATGAAATTAGTCCCAACCTAAATATACCACCCTAAAATGTTCTTTAAGGCTTAAAAAGAAGACCATACAGACTTCCAGATAAGAAGAAACAAAAAACAAGTGACCACCTGCAAAGAAATGATCAAATTACTAGTTTGCTAGCAATGTTTGCTGGTTACTAGAAAACAGTGAAGTAATGCCCTCAGAGTTACAAGGCAAAGACATTCAAGCAAACCCCTGACAAGATCTGATTATAGAACAAAGACTTTCAGATATTCATGGGCCTCAAAAATCTTATCGTTCTTTTTGGAAGCCATTTAAGACTATGCTCCAATGGATTGAAAGATTAACCACACCCTCCCCCCTCCCCGCCCCGCCACACACACACACACAGAGGAATGACAGGAAAGCTAATACACACCCAGAAAAAAAAACCAAAAAAGCCCAGGAGGAAAACAGTACAGTTGACATAAACAACACTGGTCCAGCTTAGAGAAGAACAAGGAGGTATTCACTGGAGGCAGGTTCATGAGAACAAGAGGGCTCCAGAGATGTGACTCTATCCTTGAGAAGCCTCAGGCATTTAAGCATGAGATGACAACAGCCAATGCGTAAGGGAAGTGGGGGAGAAGGAAGAAAAGCAGCGGTACAAGAAAGGAAATGTACTAACAGGATATCACTTGGCTGTGGAATAAAAAATAGTAATACGTACTGTTCACTCATTTCCAACTTTTAGAATCAAACTGAAAGTCTGTATTAATCACACACGACTAGAGTTGGCAAAGGAAAGGAGGAAGAAAAGGGAAACAAACACAGGAAAAGTGATGGGTTAACATTCTCATTTTACAGAGTGGGGAGCCAAGAGCTAGTATGCATAATTGACAGAGCAGGAGATACAGAATTAACTGTCAGATATTTATTGAAATTTACAAAGGTAAAAAGGAAACAAAGTAAAAATAGGGACAAGACTACAGAGTAGGGGAGATAGGAGGCAAATGTTCATTTATTAAGGCAGGAAATCAACCAATAATTTCTAAAGTTGAAATAAAGAACATTGGCAAGAGATTTTGTTTAGAGTTAGCAACATGACCAGAAACAGTTAAATGTATCCTTCTGGGAAGCATGGGTAGGCATGGGAAAGGTGAGCTATGTACTTTTCATCACAGCCCCCACTATACTACTTAATCTTTAAACCAAGTATATACCTTTGGAAAGGTGGTTTCTTTTAGGATGTTTCTAAAGTGGAGAAAAGTAGCAGTAGAGAATCAGACATACCATTATTGGGTTCATTTCATTATGCTATTGTATCCATCTGATTGACTTATACCATTAATACTAGAAAACCTGCATCCATCAAGACCTCTCTCTAGATCCACGCAATAGAACCTTGTTTTCATACCTCACATTCTGGAATAATAAACCACGTACCTAGTCTCTCTCTCTTCTCCATAACCACTGGTTTCTTTCCAACCCTACCTGCTTTCATTCACTACTATACAGACATGTGTGGTAAGAAAAACAGGCAAATAAAGCAGAAACAAAGCAGAGATTCTTATACTAACGATCGTAATTAGCCTCCATGTTCTCCCATTTTGTAGCTCCTAGGAAGTAAAGATGGGAAGCTATAGAATACTTCTTAACCATGTTTGCTTAACCCATTCAATTTTTCTTATTTGAGAACTTCAACAGGCACTAAGGGTACAAATCATAGTCCTTATCCTCAAAGATCTCAAAAGTTTAGCAACAGAAATATAAAAGCAATATTAACAGTTAGGTCCTCACTTACTCCAAGTAGATAAGAATTTTGTAGATAAAAATATTACTTGAAACAAAACCTTTTCAATTATTTTCACAAACATCAGTTCATTTGAAACTTTAGCATGTCTTACACTATTCTTATATGCCCATGCCATTTTTTTAATTTCCCTCCTTGCTTATTACACAGTCATACTGAATTCTGCACCTACTTCCTTTTCCTTCAGTTGGGACAATCTTTGGCTGAATTACACAACTATGTTTGAGAGCCTATACTATACTTCCATCCTAGAGTGTAGAAGGCTTTCAAACAGTCTCAGGTAATAAGAACAGTCATCTGCTCTCTTTACTCCCAAAACCTGGAAAACCATATAACACACAGTAGACACTCAATAAATATATATGAATGAATGAGTTTTCTTACAACCTAAGAAACACGTTTTATGTCCAGAAATACCTTTTTTTTTTTAAGGGTATCATTCTGTCACCCAGGTTAGACTGCAGTGGCACGATCATGGCTCACTCCAGCTTCAAACTTCTGGGCTCAAGGGTTCTTCCTGCCTCAGCCTCCAGAGTAGCTGGGACTACAAGCACTTGCCACTATACCTGGCTAAATTTTTCTTTTTCCTTTTTTGTAGAGCTTGGGTCTTGCTGTTTCCTTGACTGGTCTTGAACATCTGGACTCAAGCCTCCCAAAATGCTGGGATTACAGGCATGAGCCACCATGTGCGATCCAGTCATAGCTTCTTAGGTAAGATTAGCTCACTGTTCAGAAAACCAATAAAAAGTACACAACAGAGGAAAAATGTTATAATCCTGTCACTTTCAGGAAATCGGACTCAATTTCCTCTAGGATCCATTATAGCCCTTAAAATCCCATAAGTTACATTTCTAGCCCATTCGTTTTACCTTCATGATTTTTTTTAGGTTGTTATTACAATCACAACAATATTTCCTCTTATTGCTTATTCTTCCTCATGGGATTTGTACTGTCAGCAAAGTGGAAACAAAAATAGTAAAAGAAACAGGCCATGGGCCCCCAGTCAGTGATAAAGTCTGAGAGTATAGCTCCTGGCAAGTTTTCACTACCGTCACTACCACTGTGCATTATGAAAATGTCTGACACACATATTCTGACAACCTCTTTTATGAAGAATGAGACAGTAATAAAACTGGTATATATGTTGTAAATTATCAATATTTTTAAGATTATATATCTTTTCAGAGAATCTGTTCATCCATTATTTTCAATGAGGAAAAAGGCAAAGAAAAGTTATGCTACTATTCTAATCTCTACAGAAGAGATATACTAAAATTTTCCAACCTAGGAATGGAAGACTAGAGTACACATAAAATAGAAAGCAACTGGAGAACTTTGGTATCCTGTAAGATTTCTGAAAATACATTTACATCTTGCAAAGCTTAAAGATGAGAATAAGGATCATATTTTCTATGAACTATATAAATGACAACAAAATATCCTACAATAGTATATGTTTAAATATATAATATTCTGTGAAAGTAAGTTTCTTTGAGGAGACAGTCTCGTACTAAACCAAGAAAAAATTTTAAGGGAAAACTGTTCCTTCCTACCACAGTAAAAAAGGTAAACCCAAGAGCACAATTTGAATTCACTGGAAACACTGAAGGTTAACCTCTCTTACCATTTCTTTCAGTACATTCTTATACCTTCAGTAAACAGGGTAATTTAAACCTTTTTTAGTATTTTGATATGCCTTCAAGATGCTGCTACTTTGAATTGCCTCACTACTCTGAATAAAAAGTCAGTAGATGATTTTTACTTTTAATGGCCTAAGTCATGGAGAGATTAAACCATAATGTGATTATTTATCAACAACAGAGTTAAAATCTAAATATCACTGTAACAGGATTAAAGAATACTGATGGGAAGCATTTGTGAAGTGAAAAGAGGATGAGCTTTAGGATCAATACTATATTTTGTATGGACATAAAAAATAATTTAAAAAAAACATGGAGCATCATCAGAAATCTTTGATTTCTTCATCCACACTGTTATGGGAGACAAATGAAAGTCTATAATTAAAAGCTGCAGTATATGATATCTTTATCCTACTAATGATAATATAGCCTGCTAAAAAATAAACTTTCTGTAAGTAGCAGGTTACGAGGAAAAAATGAAAATACACTAGATACTAAAACAATCTACCTTTGCTGTAGTTTACTTACCTGTGAAATATCACCTGCCTTCTTAACCTGATCAGTATGAGGATCACCTGCAAGTTAATTTATTTTATTTTAATTAAGTTCAGTTTATTTTATTTATCTGTAGACACAGTCTCACTCTGTCTCCCAGGCTGGAGTTCAGTGTTATAGTCACAGCTCACTGCAACCTCTGTCTCCCAGGTGTGAAAGTGATTCTCGTGGCTCAGCCTCCCAGCTGGGATTACAGGCATGCACCACCATGCCCAGCTAATTTTGTATTTTTAGTAGAGACGGGGTTTCACCATATTGGCCAGGCTGGTCTTGAATTCCTGGCCTCAAATGATCTGCCTACCTCGATCTCCCAAATTGCTGAGACTACAGGCATGAGTCACATCACCCAGCCAAGCCCTGCATGTTTTAGAAGAGACTTTTCAACCATAATTAGACTCCATGGTCTTTTATATTGCTCATTCTCATGACCAGTGATAAATTGCTAGGAATGGAAAACATCGTAACTTAAGACCTGGCACTCCAGTTCCTTTCCAAATATTTCACATAACACAGTTTCACAGCCCTGTCTCCAAATGCAGTGGCAGAACAAAAAGGCAGCGTATTTCCTCATGGTTACACCACAGATCTCAAGATGTTACGATTGCTTTAAAATGACATCCTCTCTATATATGGTAATTAACATGTTTCTTATCTACCATCTGCTGAAGAATACTGCTACCCAGCCTGTCAAACTCTTAAACCAATAGTTCTCAATTGTGGCTCTATATGACAAGCAACCACAAAGATTTAAAAACAAAAAATTACAGATGTCATGCCCCATGCCAGACTCACTGATTTGGAATCTCTAGAGAAGAAATCCAAGTGTGTTTGGGCATTGTTTGTACATTTTGTTTTTTTCAGCTCCACAAATTATTCTAATGTATAGCCACAGTTGAAGAACACTGGGAAACCTTGTGGGCATAAGTATAATTAAGTGTTACCTTCCCTAAATAAATTATTTATATACATATAATCCATTAAATAACTTACCAGATTTCCTTTTCTTCTAATTGAATAATCATGAATTCCCTATCTCCTCCAAGGTCTTACTTTCCAAATGTTTACTAATTTCCTACTCTCATCTGAATTGGCTTCTGACTGACTCAATAGAAATATGGTCAAAACAACAGATTAATAAGTGTTTACCAAAGATCAACATAATGAAGAGCACTTCACTTTGTATATTATAGGCTATGAATGTGCTTGCAAACCAAAGCCTTGGCCAACTGATTAGTTACAGTTTTGGAGTACTCCTATTCTACAGTTGCACCCACTTGATAAACGTCAGTTTTAAAATCTCTTTTTGGAGACCATGTATGTTTTCACCAATAAAAATTAATATCTACTTCTGTTTTCCAGTGTAGTGTGTAAGGAGCATGGAAATCATCCCTTTATCTTAATAAGAAGTAAAAAGCTGAACAAACTGGAAAATCAACAACTCTTCTTAAAGATATGTAAGAAAAGTGAGATCACAAGAAAAACCACTGCCCCCAAACTGGAAAGACAGGTGGATGTAGAGAATCACAACTTGCTAAAGCAGAAACCCATAAGCACAAACCTCTGTGAGAACCAGTGCCAGGGTAAGGAAGCAAGCACTGTAACTGAGGAATAGCTGGAGGCTCAAAACAGACAAGTCAGGAAGTCAAAAACTCCAGGCGAACCCAGTTATAGAGATGTCACCACATCTTTGTAAATTTTACCTCCAAAGCTTGACCAGGTTCTCACAGTGAATACTGGAGAAAATCCTCTCCTGCTACCACCAGAGGGAAGAGAAACAGCAACCATTTAAAAATATACAAGAGCATATTCTGTTCTTAACAACAAGGTCTGCCTTCAGAAATAACAGTTTTACCAGAGCCTAACCTGCTGAGGTTTTATCAGAGTCTAACTAACCTGAAAGAAGAGAAATCCCTCAATCCAGTGGGCAAAAGCCTTCCAAGTAGAGGAAGAGAAGTAACCAACTTCTGCCCACTTTAGCCATCCTATCCTACCTAAAAGGGAGTGGAAGTGTGGCAAGGAGGGATTAAGAAGCACTCCTAAAGTTCACAGACCAAGAGCACAGACTCACTAAAAAACAACACCTAATGACAGACTATAGCACACTTCCCTTCCCACCACATTACCAAAGGCCTATCATAGCAGTTTTTACCTTTTACTCAGTACACCATGTCCCAGATATCAGGAAAAAATTAAAAGGCAAAAAATATAGTTGGAAGAGATGGAGCAGGCAACAGAATCAGACTTAGGAATGGCAGAAATGTTGGAATTATCAGACTGGGAATTTAAAACAACCATGGTTCTTATGCTAAGCATTCTAATGGATAAAGTAGACAATACCAAACAACAGATAGGCAATATCAACAGAAAGATGGAAATTCTAAGAACCAGTTAAAAAGAAAAGCTAGAGAAGTAAAGGAGTAAAAAGCAGTCTTTACTGTAACAGAAGTAAATAATGCTTTTGATAGACTCAATAGTAGTCTGGCAAAGCTAAGGAAACAGTCTCTTAACCTGAGGATACCTCAACAGAAATGTCCAAAATTGAAAAAGAAAGAGAAGAAGACTGGGAAAAAAGCAGAACAGAATATCCGAGAACAGTGGGACAACTACAAAAGGTGTACACGTAACAGAAAAACCTGGAGAAGAGAGAACAGAAAGAATATTTAAAGCAATAATGACTGTGAATTTCTCCTAAATTAATGTCATATACCAACCATAAATTCAAGAAGAAAATACCAAGCAGAATAAATGCTTTAAAAAAAGCTACACATAGACATATTACCTGCAAATTGCAGAAATCCAAAGATTTTTTTAAAAATCTTGAAGGAAGCCATTGGCAAAAAACACTTACCAACAGAAGTGCAAAGATAAAAATTATTTCTGACTTCTCACAAGAAACTATGCAGGCAAAAAGAGAGACAAATAAATTATTTAAAGTCTAGAAAGTTTAAAAAAAAAAACTAATTCCGTACACTACAAAATTAGCCTTGAAAACTGAAGAAATAATAAAAACTTGCTCAAACAAAAACTAATAAAATTTATTGCCAGTTGACCTGTACTGCAAAACTGTCAAAAGTTGTTTTTTTCTTAAAGAAAATGACACAGATCAGAAACTCAGCTCTACATAAAGGAAGCACATTACAGAAAAAATAGATGCAAAACTAAAAACTTTTCTATTTCTTAATTGATCCAGTAGTACAGTTTGTTCAAAATAATTACAGCAACAATGTATCCAGTTATGTATGTTTATATATATAAACACTTACTTATGCTTATCTATAGGTGAAATGAATGACAGCAATGCCATAAATGATGACTGCAAATAATTACAATTTCTTTTTGTTATTCTAAGGTATTCATACTACATGTGAAGCAGTATAGTGTTCTTTCAGAGTAGACTCAGATTAGTTGTAAATGTATACTGCATATTCTAGAGCAACTATTTAAAAATATAAAAAAGTATAACTTATATGCTTAGAAACTGAGATGCTAAGAAAGGAGAGAAAATGTAGAACCATATAAAATGTTCAATTAAAACCACAAAAGGCATAAAAAGAATGGGAAACAAAAATAGAAACAAAAACAAAGGCAACAAATAGAGAACAGTGACAAATATGATAGGTATTACTGGAAGTATATCAATATTCACTTTAAACTTCAATGGTCTAAATGCACCAATTAAAAGACAGATTGTCAAAGTGGATCGAAAATTAAGACCCAGCTATATGTTGCCTGCAAGAAATCTACTTTAAATATAAAGATGCATATAAAATAAAAGTAAATAGATAAAGAAAGATATGCCACACTACCACTAATCAAAAGAAAGCAAAGTGGCTATATTAATTTTAGACATAGACTTCAGACCAAGGAAAGTTATCAGAGATAAAGAGGGGCATTATAAAATGAAAAAAAAAATTCTCCAAGAAGGCACCACAGTCTTTAAGGTGTATGCATCTAAGAAGAGTGTCAAAAATATAAGACAAAAACTTATAAAACTGCAAGGAGAAATATATGAATTCATTATTACAGTTGTAAACTTTAACATCACTCTATTAGAAATTGACAGATCCAGCAGGCAGAAAAATAGTACCAACATAGCGGACCTCAACAACATCACCTACCAACTAGACATAACAAACATCTACAGTCTACTTTATCCAGTAACACCAAAACACACATTCTTCACACATTCTTCTCAAACCCCCATGGAACATTAACCAAGATAGACCATATTCTGAATCATAAAATACACCTAAAAAAATTTAAAAGAACAGAAATTATACAAGGTCAGTTCTTGGAACATAATGGAAGTAAACTAGAAATCACTAAGACAGCTGGAAAATCCCAAAACATGTGTAGATTAAACAAAACAATTCTACTTAACACTTGGGTCAAAAAAAAAGACATCACAAGAGAATTTTTTAAATGTTTTGAACTAAATAAAAGCAACTTATCAAAATTTATGGGCAACACAGAAAATAGTAAAGGGAATCTACAGCATTGAATTCATATATTAAAGAAGAAACATCTAAAATCAATCACTTCCACTTTAAGAAACTACAAAACGAAGAGGAAACTGAGTCCAAAGTAAACACAAGAAAATAAATAATAACAGTTAAGGAAGAAATCAGTGAAACTGAATACAGATCAAAAGAGAAAAATCAACAAAACTAAAAGCTGGTTCCTTCAAAAAAAAATCAATCAGCTTCTAGCCAGGCTAAGGAAAAAGGAGAAGGGACACAAATTATTAACATCAGAAATGAAAGAGGGACATCACTGTAACTTCCATGGACATTAAAAGGATAATAAAGGAATACTAAAAATAACTCTATGCCTACAATTTTGATTACATGGATAAAATGGACCAAGCTCTTGAAAGATACAATCTGCCAAAACTCACATAAGAAGAAATAGACAATCTGAATAGGCCTGTATATATTAAAGAAACTGAATCAATTAATAGATTTTCAAACTAGATGGGTTGACTGGTGAATTATACCAAGTTTCTAGTCTCTTTCAGAATAAATACATCCTAACTCACTTTATGAGCCCAGGATTACGCTAATATGAATACTAGACAAAGGCATTATGAGAAAACTAAGATCAATCTCTCTCATGAAGATGGATGCAAAAATCCTCAACAAAATTTTACCAAACTGAATTCAATAATGTATAAAAAGAATCACGCAGCATGACCACATGGAATTTTATCCCAGGTACGCAAGGCTAGCTCAACATTTGAAAACCAATTAATATAATCCATCACATTAACAGGCTAAAAATGAAAAATCACATGATTGTATCAATTGATGTAGAAAATCCAACACTCATTCCAGATAAACACTGTCAGTAAACTAGGAATACAGGGGAAAGTCCTCAACTTGATAAAGAATATCTACATAAAACCTACAGCTAACACACTAATAGCTCCCCACTACAATCAGAAACAATACAAGGATATCCCTCTCATCACTCCCTTCAACATTGTAATGGGAGCACCAGCTAATGCAATGAGCAAAGGAAATAAACGGTATACAGATAGATTGGGAAAAAAAGAAAGAAAACCGTGTTTGTTCATTGCTAACATGATCAACTATGTAGATATCAGAAAGAATCAACAGAAAAAGTCCTGCAACCAACATGTGATTATAGCGAGGTGGCCAGGATGCAAGGTTAACATACAAAACTCATTCACACCCTGGAGCAGTGGCTCATGTCTGTAAATTCCAGTACTTTGGGAGGCTGAGGAGAGGGGATCACTGGAGCCCACGAGTCCTAGACAACCCCTGCCAACATGGCAAGACCCTGTCTCTATAACAAATTTAAAAATTAGTTGGGTGTGGTGGCGTGCGCCTGTAGTCCCAGTTACTCAGAAGACTGAGGTGCTCAAGCCCAGGAGGTTGAGGCTGCAGTGAACTGAGTTTGTGCCACTGCACTCCAGCCCGGGAAACAGAGGAAGACCCTGTCTCTAACAAAGAAAAAAAAATAGTCATTCGCTTTCTTATATACCAGAAAATAACCAGTGGCATTTGAAATTAAAAACACAGTGCTATATAAGTCTAACAAATATGTGTAAGACCTACATAAGGAACAGCACAAAACTCAGAGATTATTCTGTATGATTTTATAATGATGAAAGACATGTAATTATACATTTGTTTAAACTCATAGAATGTACAAAGAATGTATCCTATCTTAAAATATGAACTTCTGGTGAAAATGATGTGTCAATGCAGGTTCAATGTACCACTGTGTGTTGACAATGGAGGAGTCTATGAATGTTTTGGGACAGGCAGTATATAGGATATCACTGTACCTTTCATTGATTTTTGCTGTGAACCTAAAAATGTTCTAAAACAAAGGAGTCTATTTAGAAAATATATTTAAAAATGAAGATAGGCACATCATGATGATAATAAGAATAAGAAAAATTAATTTTTACTTCTGACTCAATTCTAAAATTCTGCTAATCTTTTTTAAGCAAAAACTACAAAATGAATGATTTCTGCAGTAAAAATTTAACAAAATGCTAAGAATAACCATGAAAAATGTGTATATCAACATTTAAAACTTTGTTAAGTCAAGACAATTGTAACATTTTACAAATGTTCAACAGTATTTGAAAATTTAGGTCAGTCAACTGCTTTCTTTTAATGTGAATAAAACAAGCACCAAAACAAAAAATTAATTGCAGCATTCAGACTAATATGTAATTATAGTATTCGCTGTGCTGGAATAGGCCTCTAAGTACCTCCTTCCACTATTATTTTTAGTAAGAAATGTTTTATTATTTATAAACAAATTAGAGTGGTTGAAAATAATCATTCTTAATATTCACTGTTTTGGAGTTAGAACTGTCTCTGAAGAGGCCAAAATGAGTTATATTTATTATCACAGGCAATTCTTTAGAATAGCTTTTGATATATAAATATACTTTTAAAGGAAGCACTTGCTCAAACTACCATTTATTATGTAGACATAAATAATAGTGGTCTGGGTTAAATGAACAAGAAAGAATGTAAATTCTCACATGAGTAAAAACAGTTTTTCATCCCAGTGTCCATTCCCAGATGCCTAATGGCTAAGTTCTTTTCTCAAGTAAGTTAAGTGGATTTTAAAAGAAAAAATACAACGCATTATGAAAAAAAAGAACAGTACAAAGACTGATTTTAAAAGAAAAATACAACGCATTATGAAAAAAAACAGTACAAAGAAAAATCTGTTTCAACAGTTTTCACCTTTTCAGAAGACAAAAAGAGGCAAATACACAAAAGGAAAACCATTTAGCAGAAACTACTGCAATAGCTGATGCCGCCAGATTTATAGTTACCTTTGAGAGTGCTGCTGTGAAAAAGCAGAGGTACTGCTATTACAAGAAAAGATTATGTACTTTCAAGAAAAAGCAGGATTAAGCACTTCAACAAACTTCACCAGGAAAAGCTTCAAAAGTTCTAGACTACACTATTTGAAGGAGAAACAAGACCAAACACTATTGTTAAAACACTTTCAATTGTTTAAAACTTGCTATTTAACAATAACTACCATGTAAGTTCTAGGACTTGTCATATATTTTACAAGTAACAAGCTTATAAAGCAAACCTTATTTTTCAAATGAAGATTAACATAAAACAAAAATTATCACCTGTTTATTTAAAAACCTTGCTAGGTCAATGTTCACGCTAAAATCATAGCTCCAGTAAATATAAAGAAATATGCTCAGCAAGTTATCATTCATTTATTTGTCATATATATATTTTTAGATATACCTCCAAAGGAATTAATATCAGTTGGAGAAATGGAATCAAGTAAAAATTAGCCTCATTTACTAAATAAAATTATATCTATATTTACTGCTACTGGAAAAATAATGCAAAGAGTGGTCAGTGGGCAACTATAAAAAATTTTCAAAAAGTAGATACATTTCAGTTTCCAATTAAATTACCATATATGTTCTTTCCAAGAAGAGGCATGTAATATATCTGACTCTAAAAAAAGTGA
Source organism: Cacajao melanocephalus (assembly GCA_963573385.1). Lineage (NCBI taxonomy): Eukaryota > Metazoa > Chordata > Mammalia > Primates > Pitheciidae > Cacajao > Cacajao melanocephalus. The sequence goes on along the minus strand of CAUYLG010044411.1, from coordinate 18,792 downwards.
CCAAGAATCTGAATTTTCTTCTAGGAGCTTTATGAATTTTTTAAAAATACATTATTCATTTTTCTGGTCTTTTTTTCCCCAGTGATTTTTGACCAATGTTTATATACATCAAATAAGTCACAGTATTTTAATAAAAGGCATCTATCTAAATGTACCTACACATATCTATATGATATGAAGAAAGATATTAAGAAAAAGCTACAAAGGCAAGTATATTTTTATTAAAATTAGGAAGTCAAGCTAAATATTTCAATAATCAAGCTAATCATTGAACTACCCCCAAAGGATGACTAATTAAGCTACCTTTATTATTATACTAATCGTAATTCAACAGAGATAATACCCCTCTCACAAGATTAAAAAAAAACCTGTAAAAAAAAATTTACCTTGATATATAGAGTTACTATATATTATTAAAAATTACTGATTCTTGGCTGGGCACAGTGGCTCATGCCTATAACCCAAGTACTCTAGGAGGCTGAGGTGGGTGCATGGCTTGAACTCACGAGTTTGAGACCAGCCTGGGCAACATGACAAAACCCCTTTTCTATAAAAAAAAAAAAATACACAAATTAGAGGGGCGTGGTGGCATGCACCTGGACTACCAGCTAAATGGGAGACTGAGGTGGGAGGATTCCTTGAGCCCAGGAGGCAGAGGCTGTAGTGAGCTGAGATCGCACCACTATACTCTGCCTGGTTAGAAAGCCAGACATTATCTCAAAAAAAATTTTTTTAAGAATCTTTTAACTAAAGGTTAAATTTCAACTAGTAATAAGTGCAATTAATGAAATTTAAATATAAAAATTTATTCCTTACTGAACATTCATCTCTGCATACCCTTTAAAAACAAGCCAGGCTGATAAACTAAGGCAGAGACTGGCAAACTGGCCTCTGGGCCAAATCCAGCCAACTATTTGAGTTTATAAATAAAGTTTTGTTGAAGATCACTTGTACTTATTTTTTTAGATATTGTTTATAGTTGCATATGTGCTATATATAAGCAGAGTTAGGTAGCTGTCACAGAAACTATAAAGCCTATAATTTAACCACCTAAACTTTTCATAGGAAATGTTCGCTGACCCCTAAAGACTTAAGATCTTTAAATGTCTATGCACACACACATACTCATCCACCCTGTAATCCTTACTGAAGAACATAAAGTTGATCATTCAGGAATCTGTATGTTCCCTTGTCTTGATGTTATAATTTACACACTACCACTGTCTAATTTCTGGACTCTTGATAAAGGAGAGGATACTGGCTGATATTGCTGATTTGCATTACTCTGGACTGCACTGTATCTTTTCATACCCTATAACATTCTTCAGTTTATTTTAAAAGAAAATGCCACTCTATATTACAGTTATAATTTCTAAAAGGTCTATTTTTAGACATTTAATGTCACATATTACTTATAAAAAATGATAATACAGAAATTAATATTTTAGATGCTCAATTAAGAAAAAGATGGCTGAATAGGTTGGAAGTAGGGATGGAATCAAACCAAAACATGTATCACAAAGACAAAGGCACCGGGTTTTAAACATAAGATCTATTTAAACAGAGAAAAGCATATGCTAGACTTAAGGAATCGCTAAACACACAGCCATTGTAGAACACTGACTAGTAAGCAATAAACTGTGTAAGCAATTCCTATCCCTACCTCCTTTGCCTCAGCTTACCTTCCACTCATAGCCAAAAGAAAAAAGAAAAAAGTTACATGGTAAACAAGCTGGTGTGAAAAATTTATTTAAAAGGAAATACGAGGAAAATTAAGAGATTAAGCCAACCAACTGGAATTGCTAAATCTGAAAAATGGCAACATATTTATTCAAAAATATTAAAAATGGTAATACAGATATACATATCACTAAAAAGTCTTTAGTTTTATTGCTGCTAATAAAAATCAGAAATGCATTCAAATTAAAGTACAAAATAATTGTATAGAAACCTGACTGTCTCTACAGGAACTCTGAGTAACTAAATCAGAAAGTACCATAACTTCTCCTTAGAATAATTTGTGCTGCATGTGGGTAAGGGAATGAGATGTATCAAGTACCTTTTTGGCAGTCTTTATGATTATAGTTTTATGCACTCTTAGTTTATTTCACAAAAATCAGTCAGTAATCACTTTGTCTTGCTTCCCAAGAACTTTTATAGAACTAATCATGTTTAAAATCTATCATCTTAATAAATTCAAATCCAAATCTAAAAGGTATTTATAGTGAAATGCCCTTTTCTTTGTATCAATCTGTTATGTTCTTAAACAGATAAACATCTGTTTAGGTCAAACTATTTCCTTAATCTGCCAGCCCAATACGAAGAATAACTTGTCAGGAAACTGTCATTTAAACATCGAAAACAAATACACATTCTGATTATTACTAATTATTACTGCACAATACTGATATCCTAATTATTAATTTTCTTCTTGTAGGCTGGGCATAGTAGCTTATAACCTATAATCCTAGCTTGAATCCAGGAGACCAGCCTCAGCAACACACTAAGACCCTATCTTTGCACACGTGTGCCACGCTCTCTCTCTTTCTCTGTGTGCTTATATATATATACACATAGAGATATTATATGTTATATATATAATTAGCCAGGTGAGGTGGCTCATATCTGTGGTCTCAACTACTTGGGAAGTTGAGGCAGCAAGATCGCTTGAGCCTGGGAGGTCTAGGCTGCTGCGAGCTGTGATTATGCCACTGTATTCCAGAGCAAGATCCTATCTCAAAAGAAAAAGATTATTCTTGTAAAGAATGTGCCTCTTCCAGTACATAAAGCCAAATTGATCCAACAACTAAAGCTTATCTTTAATTTAGTGATACTCAACCCCTATAGTCCAGTTATTTACATGTACATGCCCAGTAATTACTATTCCAAATTATACCACACAATTACCAAATTTACTACTCAAATTACATACAAGCAATTCAAGGAAGACAGTCTCTATAATAAATCTCTGAAGACTATTACGATCATGTGATTACAAACTCAATATTGTTAACTTATTTTAATTTTACATCCCGACATTTAACAACCAAGAAAAGAAGGTAAATTTTGTTAATGGCATTAAAAAATGTCCTGGTTTCCTATGTCATGATGAGACCTTTCTGTTATACACAGAAAATGCTACAATCCATCATCTTAGTATTCAATGTGAGCTACTGTTTCAAGGAAAGACATTTGTGTTAGTTTACTCACATGCTCTTTCCTGGTCCCTTCTGTAAACAAAGGCTGACACTTGTGCTTCTACTGACTTGCATTATGGATGTAGTCAATGGATATAAAGCTGAGGGAGGCACAGTGGCATGGAGTCTAATACTTCATCCTCATTAACAGGAACTCAGAGCAGTCCAACAGAAGAACCCCCTACAGGAACACAGTCCAAAGAATTCCTAAATCCCCCACAGAAAAGAAATTCTAAGATCCAAAAGTTGGAAGAATTCTTGGAAATAACCCAATTTCCTCATTTTACACAAAGGAAACTGAAGCACAGAGATTTTAGTTCACTTATACGAAATGAGTCTGAAGATTATTAGAACAAGAATCACCTAATAATAAGGTAATTCTTCCAAAATGTCTTTACTTTTTCCTTCAGGATGGCAAAGTTAAGTTGTAACTTCAAATGAATCATACTAAAAACCAAACAGAAAACAAACAAACAAACAAAAACAGAGATTAAAAACTCCCTTAAGGCAAAAAGGCTTACAAAGCACAGACTTGATTCTCCAATAGTTAACATATTCTTTTCAAGTCCTTGGTTTCTATCACATTTGTTTTCCTCCACAAGAAATCCACTGCAAAATAAACTGTCTCCAAGCAGATTCCATTTCTGGTTGTTCTGAAATAAATGTGCCTATTACTCCTGCTGCAGTAGTCCATGCTAAGAATCACAACTTACAGCTGATACAGCACTCATTCTTCCTTTTATGCAATGTCTTCTTGAATGACGAGCTAAGAGTTGAGATGAGTTGAGTATTTCAGGCTCCTTGTTTCTCCTGCACAATTACAATTCCAAATGACCAGAACTCTTCCATGAACAAAAAGGATGGAGGAGGAGGAAAGTGGCTATGAACAAAAACAGTGGAAGGGGAGAAGAGTGGATAACAAGCTGGCGTGGTGGCTCCTGCCTGTAATCCCAGCACTTTGGGAGGCTGAGCTCAGGAGTTTGAGAACAGCCTGGAAAACATGGTAAAACTGTCTCTACCAAAAATAAAAATAATTAGTGGTGGCACACACCTGTGGTCCCAAATACTTGGGAGGCCAAGGTGGGAGGACTGCTTGAACCCAGAAGGTGAAGGCTCAAGTGAACTATAATCCTGCCACTGCACTCCAGCCAGGGTGAGTGAGATCCTCATCTCTGTTGGGGGTGGGGGGAATACCTGGCTAAATTCTAGCTAAACTAATTACCTTTAACTATTTCAAACAAAAATCACTTCCAGTTTTTTTCCTATGGTATGATGATGTTCTATAAAATAAAATTAATAAGTAGCAAGTCAAAATATTCTAATGCTATCTTGTAAGTACAGTACAGAAAGTCATTAAACAATAATTTATTTAGCATTTACTATGTGTGAGAAACTTTCACAAACATTACTATCACGTCTAAGTAGCAATTCTGCAAACTTGTGGTTGAGAAGAACACAACCATTTTAAAGACAAACTCAAAGAGAAAATTAGTGCTTTTCAGTATCTTTTCATCAAAGTTTGTATTAGCTACAAAAATAAATGAAATGAAGGCCTTCCTACAGTTGCCACTCAGTATTTGCTGACAGAAATGAAGGCCCTGAAAATTAAAGCCACAGGAAAACTCTCATAATAATAATAATAATGCATACCAAAACATCCCTTCGTGATCTTAAAAGCTACACACACATTTGATTAGATTTAAATGTGACAATAACCTCACAAACTAGGTAGGGTTATTATTCTTATTTAACTGGTGAAAAACTTGCACTAAATGCAGTGGTTCTCAACCAGAGGCACCTGGAAGTATGTTGGAGGGTCTGAGTTACCACACTGGCAGAGGAGGCAACATGGGCATTTAGTAGTTGGGAGACGGGGATATTAAATATCCTGTAATGTGCTGGAGAAACCCACAGAATTAGCCTCCCCTAAATGCTACCACTTTGAGAAACACTGACAGAAAATAAATGGACAATGCCTAACAACTAATAAAGACTTTAAATATAAATTCAGTAACAAAATTGTGGAAATCACCAAGGACCAGCCAAAAAAAACCAAAGCAGTGAAAGTATATCAAATTCTCACACTAAAATAAGTAGTTCAGGCTACACTCCCAAAGTGGCAAAATGATAACAGTAAAAGATAATACAATTTCAAACGCAACATTTCTCTGCCACTTCTTTGCCAAGTATTCCACTTCTCTTGTAATTGCCTCACTGCTTTACTTGCAAAACCTTATCATCCTTAGTTACTCCCCAAGATCTTACACAAACAAGTCAAGCCCTTCTCCAATTTCCATTCTGCCATCCCTGTTTTGGATCTACTTTACTATCCATACCTGTGAGGTTCGCTTGGTCCATTCTTTTCATCTATGACACCACTACCCCATTCATCATGCTAAAAATCACACTTTTTTCCTGTCAGCATGTCAGCATCTCCTATTACACAAGTATGATTCTTAACTGAATATCATGCAGATACTTCAGGTTAACATTCAAGCCCCTAACCATCTCCTTATTTCTCCTGCTAACTCAATTATTACAAACAGCCCCGTTAGCATTCCTCCAAACTGGCATGATAATACCCTTTTCATACTTTTGCCCATACTGTTTACCTTACCTAGAATAATTTTCCCACTCCTTCCTCCCTGTCATTCTGAATCCTTATCTACCAATGTGTAGAAATGTTCATCAAATGCAACAAATTTACATGTAACTTGACTTTGTGGAATGTCACTAGAGCGCTAAGTAATTCTCTAATTTCAGCTGCTTATTTAGTTCCAGTCTTTTGGTTAGCACTGGAAACTTTTTAAAGGGAAGGACCACATTTTCATTTCTTTTATATTACTCCCCTAGAAGAATATATAGCTACTTGAAATGACAAAATTGTTCGTTGAAGAAATCATTTAATACTGCACCTGCATTTCTATAGTTAAAAAAAAAAACTAATTCAAGGACATGTAATTATTTAGTGGAAAGAGAAAAATCAGAATTCAGGTCACAATTTATAATCTAATGTTGTCTGACACTCAGGTGCTTGTTAACTCTAGGGTAAAATATCATTTTGTAAGCCTGTCTCCAGCAACATTACTCTCCAATAAAAAAGACAATCTCGTAATAGAGATCGCCTATTTCACTGTATTTTTCCGCCAGTCAAGAAGACAATGAATGAGGTTCTTTGAGAATAATTTGACAACTCTTTTTAGACAACCTCAAATTTTTATACAAGTTCGGTAAACTTGAAATTCCATTTTTCTGCTCAGTCCTTGAAATATTCGTATATAAAATGACCTCAGTGTATTTAGAAAAAACATATTTGAAAAATAAGATCATGATAACCCATAATTACATTACGGTATAAACAATTTGAAATTTTGGTAGTAAATCAGAAGTCTAGATAAAGACAATAGCATTATTAAAAATACCTTCATTCTTCAATCTCATATTCTCTCCAGAAGCCAAGAAGGTTTAGCATTCAGCATATTTATATCATCTGTCATCTGCTATACATTAATGTAGTAAATACATTAAATTTATTTTGCATTGTTATTATTATTAAAGGATTCAGATTTTCACTAATCCTTGTGTACAAACATTAGCTATCAGATATAACTTTCTTTTCTGGTTTTTTTGTTTTAACCCAGGGTAGATAAATCAACTTAGTATAGTACTCTAACACTTAGGAAGATATTCTATCAGTCAAATTACATTTGGGATTGTAATAGCCTAATCTTACCTCCGAAAATATCTCCTACTTTTAAAACTGCAAGGAAAATACTTTATCTAGAAGTCTATTTTCTGCTCTAATGACACCTTTTAGGACAACTGTGTTACAGATTACAAGAGTCTAATATAAGAAGAGAATAAAGGATCAAAAGAAACCAATTGCAATATGAAAATATACAAAAGATCAAAGTCAATATACACACACTTGTAGTAAATTTGCATGTTAAACCAATGTGGAGATTTGAAATTTAGGTGTCTAGTTTCAAAAATAACAAAGAAGGAGACACTAACATATCTTAAAGCACATACGTAAAAAATGAGATAAAAATATAAAAAGGGCTTAGTCATTTTCTATAAATCAGAACCATAATAAATAAAGATCAAAAGCTCATCTGCTACTGAAACCTAACAGAAGGAATGACTAGGTGGTATTACTGGCAAGCAAGCCAATTTATCACTCTGGAATGTTCATAGAAATCTCATAAAAAGGCTAAGTAGAAAGTAATTTGGTAAATAGTTTCCCAGACTTCATTCTTAAGAAGGCTCTAAAACAACTAAATCAGAATATAATTGCAAACCATACTTACAGGTTCACTTTTATTCACATATTTAACTATAAAACGCATATATACCAAAAGTCATATACAAGTGATAATTTCGGCCACGTGATCCTTGATTTTAATTGGTAATTAGCACTAGGCCTAACACTTTACACCTTTTGTGTCAACTTGCTAATTACTCAAATGCATTAGGGTAAAGGTGTTGTCTAAGAATCTGGTTTTATAAAATCAGCCTTGCTGGTGGTAATCACTTATAATTATATTAAATTATAAAAGGGCTAGATTGGCTGTTAAAAAGAAAAAATGTTATTTACCAAAAGAATGTCGAGACCACACTGGGAAAAGAGTATAACCTAAACTCATTTTAAAAAAAAGCAAAATAATGGAAAAATAAATAGCTGATTTAACTCAACTTTACTTTCCTTCTTCTATTCCATTTATGAAATTCCTTTGTTGGGATAAAAAAAAATCTGCTTTCAGTTCCAAAGAATGCATCTAGATCCAATGCTGTACTAGTCTCATCACTACAGAGTTTTGCTGAACACTCAGTATCCACACTGACAAAATTAATTAACTCCCATCTTTACACAATCCTAAACTAGATGGTCTTGATCACTGGGTTCAAGAATAAAAATATCTAAACAATTGAAGCCAAAAAATATTCTGGTCATAACTATCTAGATATTTGGGCAAGAGCATTTCAGACATACTCTCTCAGAAATTAACAGATTCAGATCTAGCCTGGTCAGATTTTTGCCGTTTATATAGTTATGACTGCATAGTATTTACTATGTACAGCAGATTTCACTTAGTAACACAGTTCAATAGTCCATCTGAAAACTTTTATTAGCATTTTGAAGACAGCACACTAAATGACTAATAAAACTTGAGGCATATCTTTATATTACACAGTACTTCTTTGAAATAGTGACTTTAAAATAGAAGTAAAATGCCTGGCACACGTCTAACTCAAATGCCGGTTCCCTCGCTCCTTCTCAGGAGCCAGAAAAATTTTAAATGTAAAGGGGTAAAGCTCCTCCTCTAACCCACATTTCTTTTTTTTTTTTTTTTTTGACAATAGTAACGTCTATTGAGATCATCTAGTGATTTTTTTTCTATTTATCACCAACACATTACTCACTAATATGTAGGAGGTAGATATCCTACAGATGGCTGGATACAAAATTTTATGCATAAGTTTAAAAATAACAATATATTTAGGTTAAGTATGCTTAAAAGTCACAGCAAAAGAAAACACATTTTATTTCCACATAAAAATAGAAAGTGAGTAGTCTGTATTGGTCTAAAAAAATTATCTTGAAAAAATCTTTAGTATTTGAAAAAAATGCCTGATAAAACTAGGATAGTTCATACATAACCAGGAAGAGTCACTGTTTCTGCACTAGTAGTTTCATGTATAGTAACCTAACAGTTTTTACAAATACATAACAAATGCAGACTATAAAAGAGAAAAAAATATATCGAGAATAAATTTATCCCTATGCACTTTTCAAGAAAATGCTCTACAAAGTGCTAGAAATATTAACCCTTTACAACTATTTATAGAAAATTCACTTGCTGCATTTATCTTCTGCTAATGGTTTTTCTACATGGCCATGCCAAAAACAACCAAATTCAGATTCAAATCTAACCTCTAATTCATTAGAATAATAGATCATATGTTCAATGTCCACTATGTATAATATTTTAAAAAGTCATTGTCTTTAAACCTCATCCTTAACATTCATGAGAACAATAGTATAAGCAGATATATTTTCCCTTAGAAACGTCTATCTCCTTACAAAGAAAATTATTACAATAAAACTTTAGACCTCTGTTTGGATATGTTTTGCTACTGTAAACTAAAAGCTAAGAAACATCACTGCAGCATATAAGCTGAATTACAATCAAGGGAAAAGCCAACACATGATTTCTCATAGTATACATCTGATCACACCACTTCTTTGGAATTAAACAGGAAAATAAAAATTTTCTTTGGAACTAATCAGCAACACACAAGGACTGGGGAGAACAAAGTAGAAGTTAAAAAACAAAATTAAGGAAAGGATACAGCCTTAAAGCACCAGTCTGAGTTCCCACTGCCAGGATCTTCTGTACAGGATCAAAGGCCAGGGCTGAGGGTTGATAAGGAAATCCATGGCGAACAGTCTAGGGATGGGCAAGTGACATCACAGCAACAAAGGCAGCAAGCGAAATTTAGAAATTTAAAAATAGAAAAGTCAATAGAGGCATTAGGATTTAGAACCAACTACCACTGATGCAAAACAAATGCACTTACTGCTTTTAAAGACATAAGTGAAACCTACATTAACAAAGTTATTCACATAGAATCTGAAACTAACAAAAATCTAGTCCAGTGATGGGCTTTAATTTCTACTTTTTATTCCAATGAAGAAAACCTTTTATTAATATTCTACACTATTACATCCGACACCGAATGACTAAAGTTTGCGATAGTCCAAAATTCTGTAAACCCATCAAATGCAATTCATGCTTTATTTTGGCAGTATTCGTTTCATGATTACTTTATTTGGATGCCAAAGCAAGTACTTCTAAGGAAGAACTGTCATATAATTACTTTAGTCAAGCATTCAGTAAAACAATAATCAAACCTCTATCCCAACATTTTACACTTGTAACAGAACGAAGATGAGTACAACATATATTTTTGAAATTTACTATTAAGGTCATAATTATTTTAGGGCATTAGACCAAAATACATATTTATGTACCCACTTTCTAAAAACTCTCACATACAAATACATGGCTATATATGAAAAAGGCAGGTATTAGTACCGAGACAAGTTTGTGTTTCTCATTAAGCAGCTGGTGAATTAATTCGCTGCATCATTCTTTCTGAATTACAGAACGCTATGGCAATTATCGTGCCATTAACAGGCAAAAATCTCAGTACTAACTTTTTAACAAACATAATGATAAAAAAAAAACCTGCGATTTCCTGTCGCAAGCCATTCACAACACATTTTAAGGGAAAAGTGGGCAAAGGTTTGGCAGAACAGGTTTGGCTTTTTGATAAACAAGATTCATTAGACACTGTTTCCAAAGGAAACTTCGAAGTTGGTGAATTATATTAAAACGCTTGAATATAAAAGCTTCCAGGTTAGTACCGGCAGTGTCAGAATTAACGGTCAGATAATAGTTTGAAGCAACCTTAAATTGACTGCTACATGTGCAAAGGGGAGAGAGCAAAAATAACGAATAGGAGTAAGATATCAATTTCCAAAATAACCCACCGAAGAAACGTTTGCTAGGGGAAGAATGAGCCTTTCATTAGTTATTACTATTGGCGTTCTCTTCCCTTGCGTTCCCATGTAAAGCCCGAGAAGCCCCCTTAAAAGAACCCCAATTTTTAAATGACGGCGTCGCGGGGCTGCGCGCTCCGTTCACCTTGCAGAGCTGAAAGTGCTCGGACTGGAGCGTTTCCTGGATCTCCGGCTCCCGGTTCCCAGGCAGATGCTGCTGCTGCTGCTGCTGCTGCTGTGACGCCGAGGACGAGCCGGCGGTCAGGCCGTCCAACACCTTCCTGATGTTGAATTTCCTCATGGTCTCGGCGGGGCTCCCCCGCAGCCCGCGAGGCAAGGCAGAGGGGGTCCCCGGGCGGGGGAGACTTGCCGGGGCCGAGGACAGCTTCGACCGCGGAAACGGAGGAGTAGGGGTGTGAGGGCAAGGAGGCAGCTGGGGGGAAGCAAAAGATAATCCGAGCAGAAACTACTGCGACGGCAGGAGCGGCGGCCGCAGGAACCCCGGGCGGCGACCCCTCTTCCTCCGAGGCCGCCGCTGCTTGGCGCTGCTGCTGTGGCGTCGCTTCAGCCGCCGCCGCCGCCTCCTCGCTCCGCGGCCAGGCAGCAGCAGCAGCAGCAGTGGCGGCGGCGCCCGAGCCCGCTCAGCCCAGCCTCACCTGGCCGCGGGCGGACTCTGCGCCGCGCCGCCACCCCGGCTCGCCCCCGCCGCCGCCGCCGCCACCGTCGCTGCCGCGTCCATGGCCCGCGGCCCCGCCGCTACTCGCCCGCCCCGGCCCCGCAGTCCCTCGGCGGCGTCCTCCGGCTCCTTCTCCTCCTCCCGGGGGTCGCCGGTTCTCCGTCCGCGGCCGCCGCTCGGCCTCCCCGCCCGGCCTCGCACGCAGGGCGCCTGGGGTGGGTCCCCGCGCTGCCTGCCTCGCTCCGTCTCGCTCCTCCGCCGCTGGACCGGCCCGCCCTCGCCGCTCCCGAGCCCGGCTGCCTTCCTCAGGCGCCGCCGCAGCCGCCGGCTCTCCCCGCCCAGCCGCTCCCCCTCGCCTGACAGGGCGCCTCGGCACACGGCACCAACGCCCGCCCCGAGCAGCGGCAGCAGCCGCGGTTACAGCGCGGGCCGCGGCGGTGGCGGCAGCAGGGCCTCCGCGGAGCCGGGCTGCGAGACCTGCGCATGCGCGCCGCAGCCCCGTTCTCCCACCCTGGCCCCGCAGGCCCCCAGCCCCCCAGCCGGAGCGAAGCTGGGACTTAAATTATCTCCTGCGAAAATCCCAGACGCCGGCTAAATTTCTCCCACCCTAGTTGCGTTGCCAGAGTATGCAGCTGCTTCTCTTGCAGCTGGCATAGTAAAAACGTTGACGACTAACAAGCAGCAGGAAACATTTCTTTCCAATTCGGTCATTACAGCGGGGGTTGATGCTTTCCCCGGTTAATGGGGTGCACGCTCCCGGCTGCTGGCTGCAGTATTATTGTTCTTACTTTATTGACAGGCTTTGTTTTTGTTTGATTGGATTTGAGTTTTGGAAAAGAGCGTCTAGACAACCATTATGTCAGTGGCAGGATGATGGACTTAGATAATAGGAAAGGAGAGAGACCTAGACGGGAAAAAATCGGGTTCTTTACTACAGATGTGACTGTTGGTGGAACCCGTCTGGCCTTAGCGGGTAGCTTCTGGGATGGAAGAGGCTGCCAGCGGGGAGCGGCTCCACGGCCGATGTCTGCCCGGGCCGATGACACCGCCCCGCACCCAGCCGCTCACATGGGTGGAGCGCGGGCGGCAGGAAACGCCGGGCTGCCACTCTTTCAGAACCTTCAATCCGCCCTGACGCTGATTAGCCACTCAGTAATCCCCCGGGAGCTTCACTCTTGAACGGGAAAGGGGGTAGATGAAGTTTTTGCTCAGGTCTTTCCGCTGCCGCACTGCCCATCTCGCGTGGATGTTTGGAGACAAATGCCTGGCTCAAGTTGAAAAAGACATATTCCTGCCGGGGAAACCTCCTGGACAGGTGGACGAAAGCACAAGTACTTGATTAGGAAGGATGTGGAAATAGGAAAGTGGTAAAGAAGAAGGCAAGTGCAGGAAGACTGATCCTAATTCGGGGAGAAAGGGACAAGCTCCAGGCGTGAAGGACTCCTGGAGCTCTCGGGTCTGCGGAAAAGCCACGGAAGCCCCACAAAGGGTTTTTTTAGTTCGGAACCTGTCAGAAGCACCCGCCCTCTTCTTTGTGATTGGCCATTCCCCATCCTCGTCACTCTATTGGTTGATGTGACCAGCCTTCAAGAGCAGTCAGCGAACCAACTACGATTGGGCTCAGGGATTTCGGGAAATGTAGTTGACTCTGCAGCTTCCGCATCCCCAGACAATGTCTTACATTTGGAACCCACAACATTTTGATTTGTCTTTTAATTTTATTGAATTAATTAATTCACTGGGTGCAACGAGCAATATAACAAATTTGAGGACATTCTTAAACTATTTCCAAGGGGCTCTGAAATTTTTATTTATTTAGTTCTCTAGCATTTTGTAGTGTGAGACGGTGTGCTAGGTGCTAAAGACACGAAAATGCAATTCTTGCTTTCAGCAAGCTCACTACAGTCTAACGGAGATGATTTTTAATATAGCTAGTAATTGTAAAACTATGTGATGAGTCCAATGATGGAATAATAAAGGAGGACAGCAGAGGGCCACTTAACTGGCCAGGAAGGCTTGGACTTGGTGACACCGACCATAGATCATGCCAGATAAGGAGGAACAGACCATTGGAAGACAATGGGGAGAAGAGCCTCAGGATTACCCTAAGGCTTTTTAAAAATACATGTGACTCCACAGGGGGAAATTGCAAATCAGACAGATCACAACCCCATAGAATTGTATGATCTGCCTTTTTACTTACCTAGGTCTAAAATAAATCCATTGGATAATTTTTCATCATTATAAAACTTTCTGGAAGAAAAAGACCACTTCTTGTTGAGAGACCTTGTGGTGCAGTGGGAAAATATAGTCTTTGTTGTCAGCGAACCATGAACTTCAATCAGGGCCATGGTAATACGTGTAATCTTGGACAAATTTTTAAATTTTTCTATGGGTCAGATTCCTCAGGTGTAAAATGAGATTAATACCACCTTCTTCTTAGAAATTTATGACAATGAACTGGAGGAGGAAAAGAAAGAATATGAAAAATTTGTACTACATTGCTTAGTATTCTGTAGACACTCAAAAATGTCAGTTTCCTGTTCTACTATCAGGGTTCTCGAGGTAAAGCGGACTTCGAAAAGTCACCAGTTTAAGCCAGTTTTCTATTTCTGACTGTAGAATTTTTGTTTTTATTTCTAAACGCTATCTTTTCTATCAGGTTATCATCTCATTCTGACATTCTCAAAATTTCAGGTCTTAGAGGATACCTGGAATTTAAGATGAATGTAGGTTACCTTTGTGAACTTGCAGCTCACCCTCTCCATGCTCACAACTGGGACCTATCCAGAAATCCGTATGACCAAAACCAACAATGGCCCAAAATAATCTTTATCACAGCAAAGATAAAATAATGGATCCTCAAACTCACAGTAATTCTTATAAGTCAGTTTCAATTAATCAATTCATTTTACAAATTAGGACTGAAAATTTAAGAATTTTATTTGAAATTAATTAAACATTTTAAGTTTAGAAATAAATTAAAAATAAATCTATATTATTCATTTTTAAATTAAGTGCAAAACAGAGAATTTTACCCATCACAATTTCTCAGCAAAGTTGTGTTTGTTTATTTTAATGAATGAATAAGTAGGTTGATTTTAAGCAATTCAATAGCTTCTGTCTTTAGGTGACATTCTCCTGAATGAAATTATTTCTTACCTGTTTATTGGAAAATGGATCATGACGTGATGACATAATAGTAGACCACTGACAAATTATAAATATATATATATTACATTTAGCTGAGTCGAGGTGGCACTAAACAATATTCTGCCAATGCAATGAAAATAAAAAAATGTTTTTAAAAAATAAAACCACACATATACAAAAAGAACAGTAGCCTATGAAATTGACAGGCGCAGAAGACTAAAAACCAAGAAATCATAACATTTCTGAATCTGTCAGTCCTCATTATCCAGTTTAAAGGTTAGCAGACTAATGCAGGTCCTGGTACTTTATGACAAAGGCAAGCTGGATGCTGACTGAGATGGAGAAGGTAGAAACTGAAAATAAACATTTTAATGAGAAATTATTTATTAGCAAAAGCTTTCTGGAAGGTAGAACAAATCTACTTCACTTGCTAGCATTCACTTTTATTGACTTAATTTCAGTTTATTGAGTCCCGAAGGATGTGTGCATGACAATAATTAATTCACTACATCGTTTAACAGAATATTGAATTTAGATTATTTGTAAATTGCAGCAGAGATGTTAATTAGTTGGTTTGCCTAGTTCAAGCCACCTTTTCTGAATGGGTTCCCTGGACCCTGCTAAACGATAGGCCTGGGCAACTCTGTTTTAATCAGGTGCCCCTGTTTCCTACCGATAGGATCTGAGGCAGAAACCAGAAATAGGTCAAGCCAAGAAATCATCTTCTGGGAATTCAGAATTGCATTACAAAATTGCAAGTTAGTCTGAACGAGGAGGAAGCCATGTTATCCTAGGGCTGGGTATTGTGTTTTATTTCCTACACACCAAAGCTGAGAGTACCCATTCTTAAAAAGAACGTGGGAGGATGGAACAGACACAGAGATGACAGAGTAGTGACCAGGGGTGACCCAAGGAGGTGGAGAGTAGAATCTCGATTTCTGACTTTTTGGTTCCCGGGTCTTATTTCTTATGGAAACTGGAGACTTTCTTTTCTTCTTTGTGTTAATTAGTTTGATTATATTTCTGGTTTTTGCAATCAAATATTCTGATAGCAGTTTAGATACAACTTGCATCTAATTGTAAAAGCAAGTAGATATAACTGTAGCCATCTTTGACTTGCCATTTCTACCTTCTACCATCAGTTCTTCCTACCGTGAAGAGATGACTGCAATAATCCAGCAAGGGGTTGAGGGCTTAGACAAGAGTGGTTAAAAGTTGTAGTGCACAGGGATTCAGGATTATATTTTAATGGTAGAGCTGAAAGGATCTGCTGATGGCATAGGGGTATCAGAGACAGGAGAGGCAAAGATGATGCCTCGAGTTTTGCCTTGAGCACTTCAAACTGTGGTACTACAATTTCACTTCCACAATTATGACTCCTGAGTAATTTCTAGTTACCATTTGTACCTTGTTGGACTCAACAAATATCATTAACTAAATACACAAGACTCACCTGGGAACAACAAGCAGAATCCACTATATTATGATTTTTTTTTTTTGAGGTTGAGTCATGCTCTGTCACGCAGGCTGGAGTGAAGTGGTGTGATACTGGCTCACTGCAACCTCTGCCTTCTGGGTGCAAGTGATTCTCATGTCTCAGCCTAATGAGTAGCTGGGACTACAGGCATGTGCCACCACACCTGGCTAATTTTTGTATTTTTAATAGGGACAGGGTTTCACCATGTTGGCCAGACTGATCTTGAACTCCTGACCTCAAGCGATCTGCCTGCCTCAGCCTCCCAAAGTGCTGGGATTACAGCGTGAGCGACCATGCCAGGCCCGTTGTGATCTTTTATAAGCTCTGGCCTTTCTATAAAAACAGATCAGGCAGATGTTAGTGAGCCTTCACTATTGCATAGATTCTCTCTTTAATTTAATATTCAATATTATTTGTAAAGTTATAATTAAACTATAGGCAAAAATGTCTAGACAAAGGTCAGTAAGTCTGAGTGAAGAGAAAATTCCAGAAGTGCAAAACAAAACTAATAAAACCAAATGTACAATAAAATGTAATTTATTAGGCATTAATATATAACAGGAGTGAAAAATAACATGAAATTCTAAAAACCTAGAACCTGATCGGGCAATTAGGAATTGCCTGATACATCCTCACATATTTAAAGTGCTATTTCTACAATGGGAACAGTATTTCTAAAATGGGAACAATATTTGAAATAAAAAATAATGTTCCTATTGTTTTTAATTTTAATATTTTAGGATTTGAATATTGTTGTAAACACGTTGAACATTTTGCTAAACATTTCCCAAAGGGTTCGCTTTTCTTTTCAAATAACTCATTAAAATGTGATTTGTGGACTGAAAAGCTAGCAATAAAGCTTGTTCCTTATGCAATTACTCACAGCTAATATACCATGGTAATGGAATGAGCTTGAAACAGCAGTATAAGTTATCTTTTGTTCCATCCTCACCTTCACTGCCTCCTTCCACTGCATCCTGCATTCCACCCCTGGCTTCTTTCTCTCTCTCTCACACATACACACACACACACACACACACACACACACACACACACACTCATACTATATATATATATAAGAGACAGCAACTAGCAACTAATTGTATATCATATTACTTCTAAAAAGTATTCTCTTAGGGCAGGCCAAGCATATGAAGTGTGATTCTGAGGGCTCTGTCACCCAGGCTGGAGAGCAGTGGCCCAATCTCAGCTCATGGCAACCTCCGCACCCCCCAAGTTCAAGTGATTCTCCTGCCTCAGCCTCCTGAGTAGCTGGGATTACAGGCATATGCCACCATGCCAGGCTAATTTTTTTGTTCGTTTTTGTTTTTGTTTTTTTGAGGCTGAATCTCACCCTGTCACCTAGGCTGGAGTTCAGTGGTGTGATCTCAGCTAACTGCAACCTCCACCTCCTGGGTTCGAGACAGTCTCCTGTCTCAGCCTCCCAAGAAGCTGGGATTACAGGGATGTGCCAACACGCCCAGCTAATTTTTGTATTTTTAAGTAGAGAGGGGGTTTCACCATATTGGTCAGGCTGGTGTCGAACTCCTGACCTCTGATTATTCACCCACCTCAGCCTCCCAAAGTGCTGGGATTACAGGTATGAGGCACTGTGCCCGGCCTAATTTTTGTATTTTTAGTAGAGACAGGGTTTCACTATACTGACCAGGCTGCTTTCAAACTCCTGACCTCAGGTGATCCTCCTGGATTGGCCTCCCAAGGTGCTAGGATTACAGGCATGAGCCATAGTGCCCAGCCATCTTTCTTTTTTTTTTTTTTAAACTATGCAGTACACAAAGTAGTACTTTTTATCTGAAAAATAGGTCAGTAACTAAATGCTAACATACTAACAGAAAACTGTCAACTTCTTCCCCTCAGAGAGAGTTGCCTGGACAGTACAGCCTGGTGAGACAGTGTTAATTAAGACTGATGTTAACAGTGACTGCCATTGCAGGCTCTGGGGCTGTGTCACCCTTCTTAGTTACCAAACTGTGGAACATTTAGATGCAAAGTTTTTTCTTTCTGGTCAGCCCTAAAGATGACCACATAAGAAATCAAAAAGGACCAAAGCAAAAACCTTAACATAAGGACAGTATGAACATTCTCTCTAAAGACCCCTCAGAGCCAAGAGAATCATATTAATACTAACAATGAAAACATGCAAAGGATGCTAATTACCTCTTAGAGGTTTTATGTAGAAGGTAGGAAAGCATAGTCTCAATCCATGGGATGAAGTTCCTTAAAAAACGACTAGGTATCTAGTTTTAAACTCAGAATGGTTTTTTTTTTAATGTGTTTTTAGGAAACACTATACACTTTGTCCAAAGACAATGTGCCTACAGGTCTAAAACTGGAGTACCTGCTTCTCCTATCCTGGGCCAAACATCTACCATTTTGGGCTAAATTTCTGGCCTCCTAACTACCTTTAGGCCTCTGGGTCAGCTGCTCTTTTTTATGGCATTCTCTTATTTTCACACTTCCCTAGTCCCAATTCCACCTCCAGTAGCCACCACACTGTTCCTGATTCTGTGACCAATGGCACAAACTAAGTTCCTTTAGGCACGCAATTTTTTAATGCAAAATCTCCATTAAATTACCTAGTAACATGTCAGTGAACCAAAACGTTAGGAAAATGAATATAAAAGATATGGACTATACCCCAAATAAAACTGGGCCTTTTAATTCTCAGCATACTCTCTCTCTCTCTCTCTCTCTTTCATTC
>CAUYLG010044409.1:0-17346 GCA_963573385.1 Cacajao melanocephalus | reverse complement strand
ATTTTTCTCAGTATTATATTACACCTATACTAAAAGTGACCATATAATTGGAAGTAAATCGCTCTTCAGCAATTGCATAGCATTTCACAGATTCAAATGAGATAATGGTTGGCTGTTTGTTTGTTATTTTCTTCCCTTATTCTTTCCTGTCTCTGTTGTTAAGCACAATTATTGGCATAAAAGAGGTCTTCAATACCTAATTTTACATTGCATTCCAACCTGGGCAATAGAGGAAGATTCCTGTTCTTTCTCCCCTCTTCTCTTCCTCTTTCTTTCATAAAAAAAAAAAAAAAAAAAAAAAAAAGAGGGGTCTAAAGAAGTGTTCTGAATGGGGTAGAGAAAGAAAAAAGGGATCAAAAAATGTAAAAGAGACTGGGTGCAGTGGCTCACACCCGTAATCCTAGCATTTTTGGGAGGCCAAGGTGGGTGGATCACTCGAGGTCAGGAGTTCGAGACCAGCCTTGACTAATATGGTGAAACTCCGTCTCTACTAAATACAAAAAATTAGCAAAGCATGGTGGCACAGTCCTGTAATCCCAGATACTTGGGAGGCTGAGGCAGGAGAATCGCTTGAACCTGGGAGGCGGAGGTTGCAATAAACGGAGATTGTGCCACTGCACTCTAGCCTGGGTAACAAGAGTGAAACTCCATCTCAAAATAATAATAATAATAGTAATGTAAAAGAGAGGTTATAAGACATAGAGAGTAAATTGGGGAAATAAATTACACTTAATTGGAGTTCTGGAGAAGGAGTAGGCTGTGTGAAAGGGGCAATATTTAAAGTGATAAAGGCTGAGAATTTAATAGAATTAAAGCAATATGTTCTTGATTTGGAAAATTATAAGTGCCAAGCAGGATTAAAAATAAATACACACACACACACACACACACGCATGCACACACGCATATACACACATGCACGTGCACATGCGTACACACACAGCGGTAAGTGGCAGAACACCAGCACCAAAGAGAAAGTCATACAAGCAGCAAGAGAGAAAAAGATAAATTACAAACCTAATAGCAATTAGATTGGTGGCAGAGTTTTTGTCAATAATACAGAGGCCAGGTGATAATAAAATGACATATTCAAAGTGGTAATAAAAAAACCTGTCAAACTAATATTCTATACCTAATTAAGTTACTGCTCAAAAATGGGGGTATTTTAACCTGTCTTATGCCGCTATAACAGAATAACACAGACCGAGTAATTTAAACAGAATAGAAATTTATTTTCTCACAGGTCTGGAAGCTGGGAAGTCCAAGAGCAAGGCGCCAGCATCTAGTGAGGGCTTTCTTACTTTGTGACATCATGGCAGAAGGCATCACATGGGCAAGAGAAAGAGAGGAAAGGAGGCTAAACTCATCCTTTATAAGAAACCCCCTCTAATAACAAACCCACTCGTACTACAATGAACCTACTCTATGATAATGGCATTAATCCATACATGAGGGCAGAAACTTCATGACCTAATCACTTCTTAAAGTTCCCACCTCTCAATACTGATGCACTGAGGATTAAGTTTCTAGTACATGAATTTTAGGAGACATATTCAAACCATAGCAGAGGGTAAAATAAAGACATATTCATACCAAAAAACAGAGACTATCCAATTCACAGACCCATGCTGAAAGAAATATCGGAGAATAATAACTTTGATATGAAGGAAACTAAGAAAAAGATAAATAAACAATGCTGAGAAAAGAAGATAAACATGTTAGTATATTTATAAACACCCCTACTTAAATTTTTTTTTAAGATTAATAGGGAAAGGCATCATAAACAACTTGAAACTAAAACATCAGACAGCAATAATATGAAAAAGTGATTAACTTAAAGTACTCTATGGTCCCTGTATCATGTGATGGGGAATGGCAAGTTTGAATAACTTAAAACTTTTAAAAAGCTAAGCACATGCTTTGGGAGGCAAGGCAGGAGATCTGCTTCAGGCCAGGAGTTTGAGACCAGCCTGGGCAACATAGTGAGATCCAGTCTCTACAAAAAATTTTAAAACTTAGCTAGCTGTGGTGGTATGTACCTAGAGTCCTAGCTACTTAGGAAGCTGAGGAGGGAGAATTGCTTGAGTCTAGGAATTCAAGGTAACAGCTAAGACTGTACCACTGCACTTCACAGCCTGGGCAACAGAGCAAGACACAGTCTCTTTAAAAAAAAAAAAAAAAAAAAGCTAAGCATTCATATTATACTTTTAGGGGAAATGAGGAAGGAAATGGGAGAGAAGAAATAGAATGTATAACTTCTTTTTTTTTTTTTTTTTTTTTTTGAGACGAAGTCTCACTCTGTAGCCCAGGCTGGAGTGCAGTGGCACCGTATCGGCTCACTACAACCTCCACCTTCCAGGTTCAAGTGACTCTCCTGCCTCAGCCTCCCAAGTAGCTGCATCTACAGGTGCCCACCACCAGGCCCAGCTAATTTTTGTATTTTCAGTAGAGACGAGGTTTCACTATGTTGTCCAGGATGGTCTCAATCTCTTGACCTCATGATCCAGCCGCCTTGCCCTCCCAAAGTTCTGGGATTACAGGCATGAGCCACCGTGCCCAGCCAGAATGTATAACTTCTAACGTAGTAGAAGAAAGGAAAGGGGGAAAAAGAATACTCAAATGAGACATGTACAGACAAATAAAACCAGAATGAATTCGCCATCAGGAGATTCTCATTAAAGGAAATTCTAAAGGATGCACTTGAGACAAAAAGCGGTTGATCACAAATATGACATATGTAAAGAGATGTAAGAAGGAATTGTACTAATTTATACACCCAGGAATTGAACAATGAGAACATATGGATACAGGGAGGGGAACATCACATTCCAGGGCCTGTCAGGGGAGTGGGCGGCAAGGTAAGGGAAAATGTTAGAACAAATACCTAACGCATGAGGGGCTTAAAACCTAGATGATGGGTTGATAGGTGCAGCAAAGCACCATGGCACATACATACCTATATAATAAATCTGCACATCCTGCACACGTATCCCAGAAGTTAAAGGAAAATTAAAAAAAAAAAAAAGAAAACTTTAAAAATATGAAAAAAAGAAGGAATTGTAAGCATGTAAGAAAACATAAGAAAAAATAAAGAGGACAGAAAATGACAAATATATAGGTAAATCAATACAAGCACTGCCTCTACAAAAGAATAAAAGAAACAATGTCTTATGGAGTTTAAAAAATTATATAGACTAGCGTAAGAATTAGGGGAAAGGGATAAATCAGAAGGGCGCTATTCAAAGGAAGGTAAAAATATTGATCACTTTAGAATTTAGTAAGTTGATGATGCCTGCTGTAATTACTAGGCTAAGCTCTGAAAGAATAAAACAGTATACCTCTCAGAGTGGTACAGAAGAAAAAACAGAGTGAGACAATGAACCTGATCATCCACAAAAAGACAAAAAAGGAGAGAAGACACATAGGAACTGTGCAACAAACAGCACAAAAGACTTCAGAAGATGTGGATTAAAATGTATCGGTACAGTTAATCATAACAAACGTAAATCAACTAAATGCTCCAGCTAAAAGCTGATGACAAACTGAAATGCTTACTGAGTAAACAGCCATGTATAGAAAAGCAACAGCCTAAATAACCACAACTGATGTCTCCTCAGGGTAAGGGAAACAACACGGTGTGGCGGATCCCGGGGTAAATTGGCAAAAGTCTATCTGTCTAAAGAAGGTAGTTCTTATAGATCGTTGCCACGTGGAAATACAGTCCAATGTCACATACGTTAACTTTCAAAAACCTGGAAACTTAGAGTTTTACGGGAAATCAGAATTTTAACCATTAGCCACGAATATTTTAAAAACGCACTGAAAAAAAATTAGAAAAGAAAATGCTATTAATCCAGTGGAGGGAAGAAAGGAGATAAAAAGAAAGAAATGAACAAAAAGCATGGTAAATAAAATGCAAAAACAAAAACATAAAGCAAAAAGGGGGAAAAAAAGAAACAACTCTTGCAAACCATTGAAACATGAATGGAAGTGAAGGCTTATGCTAAAACGCCACTGTGATCCCCACCCTATAATTTCCGCCCTGTTCAACCTTATCATTTGGCTAAAGAGACCTAACATTAAAGGATGGGAAAAACATCAAATAATCCAAACATAAAGCACATGGAGCCCCAGCGGCCACTCAAAACCCAAAATAATGTCTGCATGTTTGCTCCATCAGTGCTGCGTATACCAAGTCTCCTTTGGGGGCTTACTGGATACCTGGGCTTATCTAGCTACTAAGAAAAACAGCAATGGTAAAAGGAATGCTCTGTGCCTAATAGAATGGCGAGGAGGAAGAAGAGAAAGGAAAAGAAAAATCCACAATATTTATCTTCAGTTACTCTTTGAGCCAGTTCCTGGAATGTCAGTTCTTTTCTATAGCCTATGAGGTTAAGGTCTGAAGTGTTCAGTGTGGCTTCCAAGTCTTTTCAGACCTGGCTCAGTGGCATCTCAGCTCCCGCCTCCACACCTTTGCCCATGCTGGTGCCCCTGCCCAGATAGATGTTTTCACCTCTCCATCTGTACTTTCAACCAAATCCTTTCCAAGTAAACATTCTGTAACAGTTGCTTGAGGTTTCTGACAAAATCCTTGTGTAAGGAAGGTACCACATGGCTATTTTTAAATTTGGTTGTGCTCTACAAAAATATGTGTAATGACACAAAGAAAACGGTGTTTGTCATAATTCCAGAAGGCACACAGGGAACATGGGTTGGCCTGGCAAGGCTGCTTTCAGAGAGAAATGAAGCCAGGGTGAGGACTGGTCTCTTTTCCGAGAGTGTCCTGCCTGTGAACAAAACTCCTGCTAACCTGTCTTATCTACTGGAAAACATAGCTATGGCAGTGCCTACAGTTTAATATCTTTAAGAGATGCACATAAATATTTAAGGGCTTAAAAGAGATTCTTGTCTCCAGAATACAAAGAGATAAACATGATAATTACCAAATGTTTAAGTAAAGGTCTACAAATATATGGTACTTCTTTAATTGTTAAATCTAACAGATTTCAAAAACATTTTATTTCAAAATATTTTCTTGTGCATGAAAACAATTGGTAAGTTAAGCTGTCCTCCTTTTTTTTAAGAATTCTTGACTGTATAGTTCCTGAGAAAACAGAGCCAATCATAAATTGAATGACATACTTACAGTCAAATGATTTCAAAAGCCCAATTATAAAGATGCTTTTCATTGCTTGATGCAAAAATTATATTTAATGTCAGGTGCAGGTGCACATTGATATGTTTGGTATGCTCGTGGGCAGAAGAGGACCTAGGGCCTCTGAAAATCCTAAAAGATCTGGTCCCATGTACAGCAGGAGGGTGCAAAGTGAGCTGGTATTAAGAGAATGTGAAGCGATGCAGGAGGAAATGGCAGACAGCGGGTCACAGCTGAGTGGTCCATTTGCTGCTGCTCACCCTTCATGAATGAAATCTTCAATACAGCTACAGACTCTGGAAAATGCTGCTTTCCACTGGATTTCTTGTAGAAAATAAGGCTTTGAGTCCAGGTGACAGAGCAACTAAGGAGTGCCAGGGTAGGGTGAAGGCCCATGCGGAGCTTGTGTTGCCAAGCATTGGGGTTCACACCAAGTTCTCTGTGCATCTTTGAGGGACAGAGATGCCCCAAGTGAGAACTGTTACTTGCACTTCGTAATATATGAAAATGCAAGTCCTATCACAGTTGAAAATGCAAGTCTATCACTGAAAATGCAAGGCTCTTCTGAAAATGCAAATCTTATCATAGTTTTCTGGAGCTGAGGGTGAACTGAAAATAGAAGTGATCAGGAGTCTTTCTAATGGCTCCCATTCAGAGGTTCCTATTAATTCAGAGAAAAGCGGGAAGAGCTAATAAACAGCCATTACAGAAGACCCTGATCTAACAAGGTCTCCTAGGATTTCCACAGCAGTCCCCGTCTGCCAGGTAGGGGTTGAGAAGGTGGGCTCTTTGCTTCCAGTTATAACGGACCTATGCTAAAAACAAAACAAAACAAAAAACTCGGGCAGGGCAAGAAGCCACGGCAAGTGAACATTTCTCCCCATGCAAAACTGATGAGTGGGAGGCAGTAAGAAGACAGAGAACTGAAGTGCATTATTTTACATTTATTTTTGCTTTAAATAAAAAACATAAAGAATTTGAGAATATTTTGTTAGCCTTCAACCTTGCAGTCACTTTAACCTATCCACATTAAAGGACTACCATAAAAGCTTCATGAGTAGCAGTCCCAGGAAAATTCCCTTCTGTTTGCTTGTTCTGTGCATTTCATGTCTGCCCACCTCGTGAGCCTTGCACCTGCCCTGTGGGTTTGGTGCTTGCACAAATGAACCCCTCTACCCGCTAGCCTCCCTCGCCCTGCCCTGAGAACTCAACATTCCATGCATCCTCAGGCTTTTTCTGCAGACACTCATATCCAGGCATGGGCTCACCAAGGTACTAGCTAGTAAACTACATCCACACAGCCAGGTGGAGATATCTACTTTAGAAGGGGACTCTGGGACATGTAGTACAGTGACCAATATGCCTCAGTTAATGGAAACTTTACTCCCAGCCTTTAACTCTGACAACACAGGACCCACCCTGGAAAACTGGCCTTCCCAGTATTTTTAAACAGACCACGGACAAGTTCTAGATAAGCATTTTCCACTGCCAGGTGGACAGTTTCAGCTGGATGTCTCAAGGGCATCCAGTCCATATATTGATAATATATCAGTAACAACAAGGATCATAGCAAATACTTTATCTACAATATTAACTCATTTAATCCTCAAAACAACCCATGAAGTAGGTACTGTTTATTTCCATCTTAACCGATGAAGAAGCTGAGAACAGTTAAGTAATTTACCCGACAAAAACCTGGTAAGGTAGGGACTGTGGAGCTCACTGTACAGACAAGGAAATGGTTTCACAAATGTCAGGTGACTTGCTTGCAGCACCAGAATTGAAACCCACCTCTGCTGGCTCTAAAGGCTACTTCCTTTCCAGGTCTCAAGGCCTCTCCAACGCCACTATTTCTGTTAAGAGCTACATCTGTCTCCCAGTCACAAAGCCCCAAACATCAGCATTGCCTTGGGCAAATCCCACCCATTCTGTCTCTGGAATGTCTCCAATACTAGCCCTTTCCTCTGCACTCCAAAGGCTCCTGCTTTACTTCTCACTTGCATATCAACTTTTGTGTGGACCACCTCAAACTAATTTTACATCCTACATTCCCTTCCCTCTCCACTCTACCCTCGTGGAAAATTACTCGTCTTTAAAACACAGCTCTACAAACTGTCAACAGCAGAATTACCACCATATTGGTTTTTTTCCCCCTTGTTCTCTTCTGTGTTTATTGAGTAAAAGGCATAAAGAGTATATTCTTTTGTAATGGGAAAAAAAAATGGCAGAGAGAAAATACTATCTGATGATGTAAGTCCTGCATGTATAAAACTCATCATCACTATTGCTAACCAATAAGTGCAAACTCACTGAGCTGAAATATTCAAGACTTTTTACAAAAGAGAGTCAAAAATCTACATTTAATTTGTTCAGTCAGTATTTCTTGAGCACTGGTACATCAGGCTGGGTTTTCTGTAATAAACAAAAGATATAACTTCTCTCTTAAGGGAGCTTACAGTCTGGTGGAGGAGAAGCCATTACACACACATACATGACATACAATTACAAATTGTGCTATGTGCTAAGAATGAAAAGAGCAAGTGCCACAAGAGAGGACAATGAGTAAGAGCTAGTTTCGATGGTGGACCCAGGAATGTCTCTTTGATGAAGATACCTGTGCACAGAGACTAGAGGAATTCAGAATGGCAGTATTAGAAGCAAGTCAAAGAGCGCGAAGAGCTTCCAATGCAGGAGGGCTAATGAGAGGACCTGAGTGTAAACCTGTAAGCCAATATCTATCTTTTCTAAGCACTAAAGTTTCATTTGATGAACTGTATTAAGACTTTCAAAAAGAAGATCTGGAACAAGAAATC
Organism: Cacajao melanocephalus; assembly: GCA_963573385.1. Classification (NCBI taxonomy): domain Eukaryota; kingdom Metazoa; phylum Chordata; class Mammalia; order Primates; family Pitheciidae; genus Cacajao; species Cacajao melanocephalus. Next base: position 9,378 of record CAUYLG010044409.1, on the reverse strand, counting down.
CAAACAGTTAATAGGATAGAAACTTGATCACTTCTGTCTCTGGCTCAGATTTGAAGCACCCTTAAAAGCATTATGGAAGCAATGAATAGAAATAACTTCCTGTGTCTTGAGTAGTCACATCCCAAATGAACAGAGGCTTAAGTGGATCAAGTCTAACTGATCCAAGTGTCAGGGTTTCACATTTGATTAAATCTTTCACCGGGTATTCAAGGCCCCACATTCTGATTACAATCTAATTTTCCAGCTTTATGTTAGTTAGTTCTGGTCTTCCAGAGATGAGGAGCAGAAACTCACCCAGGCTAGTGTGAGTCTGGGGAGAAGTGGTGCTTTAAGAATTTAATGGCAACAAAGAAAATGTGAGGTTCACGTGAATCTAAACAGGGGAGAAAATAGGAGTTGGCCATGTGTAAACTGGAAAAAGACTCAAGGCAGCTTAAGAGTTCTTAGTGTTGAGGCCAGGCACGGTGGCTCATACTTATAATGCCAGCACTTTGGGAGGCTAAGCTAGGCAGATCACTCAAGGCCAGGAGTTCAAGATCAGCCTGGCCAATATGGTGAAACCTCATCTTTACTAAAAATACAAAAATTAGCTAGGTGTGGTGTCACATGCCTGTAATTCCAGCTACTCAGGAGGCTGAGGCATAAGAATCACTTGAACTGGTGAGGTGGAGATTGCAGTGAGTCAAGGTCTCACCACTGCACTCCAGCCTGGACAGCACAGCAAGACTCAAAAAAATAAATAAATAAATAAATAAATAAATATTAGTGGTGGGAGATAACTCTCCATAATGTTTCTACAGGTCATGCCAGACTATATTTTCTGGGATATCTGCATAGCAAACAGCCTAGGAAACTAGAGATAGTGTTCCCCTGCACATCAGAAGGCACATTTGTTTCCTGGTTAGCATAGGAAAGACAGAGAACATCCCTGCCCAGAGATCTGTTTACATTACCCTGGAATAATCTGTCTCTGGAGGGGAGGATAGACATGTCTCCTTTTAAAATTGGGGTTTTCTAAAGCTCAATGTTGCTCAGCTGTGAAACAGACCCCTCTGTGCACCGTATTCCCCTAGGCCCACATCCACATCACCTCCATGAGACCTGGGGGGACAGGGAGAACTGATGATGCAGACATAATGCTCATGCTGCCTGATGTACCATGAGTAATAAACTAAATAGATGCACTTGGATTCATTATTTCCTTTCCAGCCAATCTAGTAGCTTCCCACTCTGAGCTGCTCCTTAGGGGCTGCTTGGCCATCTGACCCTTAGAAGCAAGAGTGTGAAGATTTTTTACTTTGGCATATGCCATTCAAATGACTCAACTATTTCTATAGATTCTTCATGTATTTCTTTCTCATTCTGATGCTATGGTCTTTTCTCTGTTTATTGATTCTGCTAGGAAGTCATCATGGCTTCTGCCTTCTCTTATTGTGGGCTTCTCATGGTCTTTTATATGCATCTTTGTAGATTTCACTTCTGACTGTCTGATAATCTTTACTTCTAATACCAAATATCTGAGAGAAATAATCTATTGAGCCACTGTGTCCCTAAATGGACAGAGATTTTCAAGGCAGGGAAGTCCCTAGGTCTGCCAATATGGGGACTGGCTCCTCTTGAGTCAGGTGACCATCATAATGATAATTTATCTGCTGTTTCAGCCTCACACCTGCCCTACTACATTCTGCTGTGTGTTTCCCCTGCGGCTGGAAGTCTGCAAACAACTAACTGGTTTCCTATTATGCGGTATCCATGGGAGGCAGAAGAGGGAGAGCATCAGAGAGAAAAAAGAGAGATCTTTCCTGCATTTAGCTCTAACATTGTGGTAGCTGCTGCAGCAGCAGAAAGGAGGTAGAGGAGTGATTCAGAACTCCAACCATATCACCTAACTCAGCACAACATTCACCCAGCAGTTATCAAGGTACACTACAAATATAATTTGTTACACAGAGATACAAGATTGGTATCACATCTCTCTCTCTCTCTCTCTCTCTCTCTCTCTCTTTTTTGAGATGGCGTCTCACTCTGTTGCCCAGGCTGGAGTGCAATGGGTGCAATCTCAGCTCACTGCTGCCTTTGCTTCCCAGGTTCAAGTAATTCTCCTGCCTCAGCCACCCAAGTAGCTGGAATTACAGGCATGCGCCACCACACCTGGCTAATGTTTGTATTTTTAGTTGAGACACGGTTTCACCATGTTGGCCAGGCTGGTCTCGAACTCCTGACCTCAGGTGATCCACCCGCTTCAGCCTCTCAAAGTGCTGGGATTACAGGTGTGAGCCACCATGCCCAGCCTGGTTTTACATCTCTAAAGGGGTTACAGCATACCCACCAAGTAACACTGACAACCAAACAGGATGCCCCTTTGCTTACCTAGAACACTATGGCATGTGGTCAGCACAAAAAGGAGAAAGTGCAGCTTACATAATGTACACATTTCAAGGCTGTCTATGCCCACTTATGTCGTGCCAGGGGTGACAAAATGCCTGGCATAGGGCTATACCACTCCATGCCAGGGGCTCAGCATTGTTCCTACTTATTCTGGAAGGACTGGTAACTTACACAGACTATAAGGGTAAGACATGATGTTTCAAGTGATAATATCTGGTGGGGATTTTAGATAAGTATGGCTCCCACCATAGTTTTGGAAAATGTGGATACTGCCGCCAGGTCTTCTTCCTAGCTATTCTGGGTTTGCTTTCCAGCTTTTCTCTGCTGCTTCACACTCACTTTTTGCACTGGCATAGCCTTTTGTCAACAGTATTTCCATTTACTTCTCCTAGTCCATCTTTCTCTTTCTCTTGTGGTTTTCTTTCCTTGTCATTTAAGCTTTCTCAACTATGCACAGAAATCCAACAGAAGCCTTTTGTGTGGGGGTTTCCCTCAGTCCCAGTCAGTCCTGAAAGCAGCAGGTGCCTCTGCAAAGGCTTCTGTCAGACCTTAGACCTACACTCAGCAGCTGCTAATCCTGAGCTCTCACTCTCAAAAAGCAGTAAAATAGACTTGAGTCAAAAACAAGTACGGTGGCAGTTAACTCCCTCATCTTGAGCTCAAGCCACACGTGCCTTGAAATTTTCCAAAAACTCACTAAGCTGATTTCTCTCACCATGGAAAGAGAGAAAGCCTATGTTGCTGGTATACAATGCAGCCTGTGATGGAGGTGGTGAGGCAGGAATTTCCCTAATCAGAAGATAAAGGCTACCTGTGTATGTGGGTGGGATGGGGGTTGGAGGTAGCTTGCTGGGCACTGGAGCTACAAGTAGAAGCACAAATTTTCCTAGCTGGAAACTGCCCCCTAGAGAGGGAAATATCACAGCAGATAAGGAAGGAATCTTTTTTTTTTTTTTTGGTCCAACAGGGCACTAAGGCTCATTATCATATGCCAAGTAATGTCTGCCTATACGTGAATACACAAACTAACTTATCTACATTATCAAAACAAATGTGTCTCTAAAATAGTCATGTAAGCTAAAAAGGAAAACAACTATTAAACTTGACTTTATATTGTTTATGGATTCATTCATATATATATAGTAAATGTTCTTTAAGGTGGTGAAACAAGACATTAGGACAGCTACTTAGAGCTCAAAAGAGCCAATGTGCCTCTTTTGACCACCACTGTGAATTGGTGATGCAGCCAAATATCAATCCATCAACACACTCACCTTCTGCATTGTACACACAAAGCATCATCTGGGTGGGCCTCTTGTTCAAGGTCTCTGTCCAAATATAGAATTCCATAGCATTACTTTAACAGCAGCTGGTCCATTCCCCCTACTACAGATGGGTAAACTAAGGCTAATGCCTTCAGTGAGCCAACAGGTATAGAGCACCCATCATGTATCAGGTAAAGTTCTAGACCCTGGGGAGACAAAGATGAAGGAGACACAGTTTCTGTCTTAAAGGTGCTCATGGTTTAGTGAGAGAGATTTAGACACAAACACACACACTCACACACCTGCCATAAAATATTAAAAGTATTATTTATAATGCGTGTTTGTGGAATTATGAGATTCCTTGCAGATTAAGAAGCGACTAATAGTATTTAAGAGAAGGACTCAAGAAGAGTTTCCCATAGATGAGATCTGAATGTGGGCCATTTAAAAGTGAGTAGGAATTTGTCTGGTAGGAGACAAAAAAGGGCATTTGAAGCAGTGGAAACAGCATGTGCAAAGATATGTACTGTGAAAGCACCTGGTCTCTTGGGGAGGAAGCTAGGGTGGCTCCGGGGTTGGAAATAAGGAGTTGGAGAGGAGGTCTAAATGGGTTCCATGACTTGCCATAAGGTCCCAGAGCAAAATACCTCCAAGGTCCATCTAATTAGGTTTCCTGACTCTCACTCCAGTGCTCTTTACGTTGGACCTTGATGCTTTTAGCACCAATAAAATGTAGCCATGTGAAACGAGAATCATCTTTAACATAACAAATGCCATTGATACTGTAGTCACAATGGGTAGCTTAAGCAAGGGTCTGAGGAAAGCCCAGAAAAGCAAATTTGAAGGAAAAATGTAACAACAATGACACCTACCAGAATAAAATGAGTACTTATCGAAGCCCCAAACAGCACATCATACAGCCATTTTTTTTAATTCAGAAAATAAAGGATACCAGGACAGAGGAAGATGATAATAATAGTGATAACAATTGCAACAAATGGTCCTAGTGTCTTATACTTTTAAAAATCCTCTTTGATGTATATTATTTCTTCAGAAGGGTGAGAATGTAGTTTGGACAAAATTAATATGCAATCCATAACTAAAAAGAACAAGACATATTATTTACAACTGTTCATTTGAAGCTATCACTGTTGTCAAAATATAAAACAGATGGCTTCATGATGAGGAATTTGGCACCAGTTCCACATAAGCCAGAAGGTTAGAAAAATAGAAAAATGAAGTGTATTCATGCTATTTACCAAGGAAGAAAACGTTTTCTTCACAAATGATGGGAGGCTTTGAAGTTGTGCAAAAGAGCACAGCAACCGACAAGGATAAATGAGTGTGCAGTGTACTGTTACAGCATTTTGGGGCCCACACTGAATGTGCCATAAGAAGTCTATTTTCTCTCCAAAAAATGGTCAAACTGTTTATTTTTAGAGATCAGAAGATGTATATCAGTATCAACCATTCTTTTTCCATATTCGAAATTAGAAAGATAATTCCTTAAAAATCAGTATAGGCATTTGCCTCTGTTCTAAGCACCTGTATTTGATATCACTACTTCTACAGGCATACCTCTTTTAAAGTCCCATCTGAGATACCTAAATGGAAAGCAGTTTACTCCCTTCCCCTGCTCAAATTGAGAATCCTTGCAGTGAAGAACAAAGAATTTTGCAAATGAGATTTGAGAGTAGAGAGGGATGTCCACGACATCTTAAGAGCAAATTACAGGGTTATGCACATAGCTGTTTATGCATGTTTGCATGAGAAAGGAGAAAGGTGTGGAAAAATACGAGCCAGTTTGTGGATGCTGGTTCCCACTGTGGGGTAGGAATAAAGGGGGATTACGGAAGAGATTAACTTTTTCTTCATATACCTGCATAAGGTTCACACTCATTATAAAGATCATAAAATGTCACATTTTTCCTTTAACTGAATGGAAAAGACTACATAGAAAAAACTTGACAAGAAAAATAAATCCTAAGAATAAAGATTTTTAAAAGCACTAAAAAATTGATTCACCAAGCATTCCCTGAATAAAATGTATTCCATAGCAAAGTAAGAGGTCCAGGTAGCAAACAGGTAGTCAGCCAGCCAATGCTGCCCAAATGACTCCCAAGGTGAGGTCTACCTAAAGATTTTCAGTAATGTCATTCATCTAATATCTAACACCTTAAATCAGCAGGCCAATAGGATTTACCCATTTACCAAAATTGCACCTGGTAACTGGCAGCTGCCAGGCATCATGCTAGCAGGTTTAGAGCAATTACTAACTGCATCTGGAGCAGAAGGTAATTAACTCCAGTTTTAGAGCTATTTGGGTTTAATGTACTAAGTTTCTGTCATGAAACTGACAGATAAAAGGAAACTAAGCATGAAGCACGCTTTCAGGGATATGTCTCCAATATTTGGGAGTCTGTGTGGGGAAAGAGCAAAGCTTTAGAACAAAGGAATCCTGCACTGAAATTCTGGTTCAAGCTATTACTTGCTGCATGGCCTGGACATATCTCTTAACCTCTATGAACTTCTGTTTTCTAGTGTGCAAAATGGGGATAAATATTCCTATCTTACAGGCTGTAGAAGGAAGTAAGTAAGATCATATTCTAAGCTACTTAGCAGCCCCACACTTGTCAAACAATAGATACATAATAAAGGAAGCTATTATTACTAAATCATTCCAGTACACATTGATCAAGTGTGGGCTCACTCTACTCAATTTATGTAAGAACATACATTTGTTTTTGTTTTTGAGATGGAATCTGGCTCTGTCTCCCAGGCTGGAGTGCAGTGGTACGATCTCGGCTCACTGCAACCTCTGCCTCCTGGGTTCAAGTGATTCTTCTGCCTCAGTCTCCCAAGTAGCTGGGACTATAGGCACGTACCACCACGCCTGGCTAATTTTTGTATTTTTAGTAGAGACGGGGTTTCACTATATCAGCCAGGCTGGTCTCGAACTCCTGACCTCATGCTCTGCCTGCATCAGCCTCCCAACGTGCTGGGATTATAGGCGTGAGCCACTGTGACTGGCCAAGAACATACATTTGTAACAGTGTCACCCCTCCCCCATTCCACATAAGAGTTGTGATCATGTGACAAAATTTGGATCCTGAAGATCTTGTTAAAATGCAAATGGTGATTCAACAGGTCTGGTTGAGGTGATGCATTTCTAATGAACTGCTGGTGATGCTGATGCTGCTAGTCTGTGGGCCACAATCAGAGTGGCAAGGTAGGGTAAAACAGCTATAAATTAAAATAAAATGGGCTGGGCAAGGTGGCTCACACTGTAATTCCAGCACTTCAGGAGGCTGAGGTGGGAGGATCACTTGAGCCCAGGAGTTCCAGACCAGCCTGGGCAACCTGGTGAGACTTTGTCTCTACAAGCAATTTTTAAAAATTAGCTGGGCACAGTGGTATACACCTACAGTCCCAGCTACTCGGGAGGCTGAGGCAGGAGGATCACCTGAGCCCTAGAGGCCAAGGCTGCAGTGAGCCATGATTGTATCACCATATTCCAGCCTGGTAACAGAGTGAGACCCTGTCTCCAAAATAAATAAATAAATAAATAAATAAATAAAATGAATCAAGCTGAGGGAGTCAGGAGGGACTTTGAGGCAGGGTTAGCTACTCTATCCCTGTTCCTGCATGCATGGGGGACATTTTCACCACAGCTTGTGCCACACTGTATTAGTTTTCTCATGCCTGTTTCACTAGGTTGGGAGCTCCTTGAAGACAAGGAGCCCATCCTGATGGCCCCTAGGGACTGCTGAACTCAATTCAGAAACTCAATTCAAGCTATGTGTAAATAAATGAACAAAGTAATGAATCCGTGAACGTATGAAATTCATGTAATGAATGAAATTGAGGGAAACTACTGTTGGTTAGTGTATTAAAGTCTAAATGGGTTCAAACTTCCTGTTTCCGAATTACTGGACTAACTTCATATATTACCAGTGTTGAGAGTGTTAAGTGCTTTATTGAGTTTGATATCCAGGCAAGAGAACCATCAGGAAAGATTAATCCTGGACATTCACTTTAGAAATATAAAGTTTTAAGAGTTCCCTTTACTGTTACATAAAAAGATAAGACCCAGAACTACCTTCTCCTCTCAAGAGACATCTCCCATCCTGGGGAACAGTAACTACAGTTCCCAGCCAGCATATCACTAGGACAACATCTCTTAAAAAACAATCATGCTGGCAGCGTATTACTATAATTAGCATAGATTCTCTTCTAAGGCACTCAGAAGTGTTATCTCTCTATGCAACACCAGCTTAAAGGTTTTCTAAGCAATATCACAAAAAACAAACAAGCAAAAACCTCGCATTACTTTTATGACAAAATATAGCAAGTTTTCCAACTGAGTTGTCACATCAGTGTCCATTTTTACAGTTAAGTCATGCTGTGTTTACATGGTTAATCCTACTACAGAAACAAGTGGAGATTAAGTTTGCCAAGTAAACCACTGTAGCAAAGTCTGGTTTTATTGCCAGGAGTTAGAAACCTGTTAAACTCAGAAGGACCACTGGAAATATTGTTTCACTTGACAACAATAGGAAGCACTTGCCCAAACGTGATCTATGTACACAGCATGCATTCTTCTCATCAGAGCCTCAAGTTCTCTTCAATTGGTCAGTTCAGGGCCTGGCTTCCTATGGCTCTTTTGTTGCAAATTGGGACATTACAGATAAGAACAGTATAATCTCAACTTCTTTTTTTTTTTTTTTGAGACAGAGTCTCATTATGTCACCAGGCTGAAGTGCAGTGGCGCGATCTTGGCTCACTGCAACATCCACCTCCTGGGTTCAAGGGATTCTCCTGCCTCAGCCTCCCAAGTAGCTGGGACTACAAGTACATACCAGCCAATTTTTGTGTTTTTGGTAGAGACAGGGTTTTGCCATGTTGGCCAGGATGGTCTCAATCTCTTGACCTCGTGATCCGCCTGCCTTGGCCTCCCAAAGTGCTGGGATTACAGGCATGAGCCACCGTACCCAGCCGATATCAACTTCTAAACTTCTCCAGGTACATGTGAAAGTTTAGTTCTACAGGCTAAATATTAAAAAATATGGATATGGTTAACTGTGGTTCATCCGAATAAAATAATAGGACTCCAATAAATATGAGGCATTCCATTTATAACAGGGAAACTGTAATTAGGTGTGTTTTAAAATTTAGCTCTGGTTTAATTGAGTCATCCGAAGCAGTCCAACATATTAGTCTTTGTCAATAAAGGAATCCATTCACTCAACTCTCCCCAGGCTTCTGAAGAACTTTAAAATTGTTCCTTAATTAATGCTCTCAGCACTCCTGCAGCCTCATTATGCTGTTGTTATTAAGCATTTTATTTTCTTGGTCCCAAGGGTTCCCAAAGCACATACATGTTCCCCAGAAGACTGTGGGGATCGCTCCAGCGTACAGGCATTTTGACTGTGCCTCCGCCATAATGTGAGCTTGAGCCCAGACACATTTCCCCCTTTCCTGAAGGCAGTCGAGCTAAGACGAAGCAGGAAGTAAAAATGGATGATTCTGTTAAAGTTATTTTAGACTCCCTGACACCGACACAATGGCTTGGTGATGGCTGTGGGGTCTTACTAGACATTGTGTTTTATCTTAAATCCTGTTCTGGGCTAGTTTTATGACTCTGTTTACTGAGCACTGCTTAGGCCCTGTGGCCATTCATGTGACTCTTGGAGATTGTTGCCTTTGAGGATTTGTGATTCCTTCT
>CAUYLG010044408.1:0-34390 GCA_963573385.1 Cacajao melanocephalus | reverse complement strand
GATTGCTGGGTCAAATGGAATTTCTATTTCTAGGTCCTTGAGGAATCGCCACACTGTCTTCCACAATGGTTGAACTAATTTACACTCCCACCAACAATGTAAAAGTGTTCCTATTTCTCCACATCCTCTCCAGCATCTGTTGTCTCCCGATTTTTTGATGATCACCATTCTAACTAGTGTGAGATGGTATCTCAATGTAGTTTTGATTTCCATTTCTCTAATGACCAGTGATGATGAGCATTTTTTCATATGTTTGTTGGCCTCATATATGTCTTCTTTTGTAAAGTATCTGTTCATATCTTTCACCCACTTTTGAATGGGCTTATTTGGTTTTTTCTTGTAAATCTGTTTTAGTTCTTTGTAGATTCTGGATATTAGCCCTTTGTCAGATGGGTAGATTGCAAAAAATTTTTCCCATTCTGTTGGTTGCCGATTCACTCTAATGACTGTTCCTTTTGCTGTGCAGAAGCTGTGGAGTTTGATTAGGTACCATTTGTCTACTTTGGCTTTTGTTGCCAATGCTTTTGGTGTTTGGGTCATGAAGTTCTTGCCTACACCTACGAAAGTCTTTTTTCACTCTATTAAAAAAAAAGTTTAATTTAATTTCAAGGGTATATGTGCAAGTTTGTTACATAGGAAAATTACATGTGATGGGGATTTGTAGTACAGATTCTTTCCTCACCCAGGTAATAAGCATGGTACTCAATAGGTAGCTTTTTGATCCTCATCTTCCTCCCATCCTCCACTCTCAAGTACACCCCAGTATCTATTGGTCCCTTCTTTGTGTCGTTTTGTATTCGGTGTTTAGCTTCCACCTAAAAATGAGAACATGCAGTATTTTGTTTTCTCTTCCTGCATTACTGCGTAGGATAATGATCTCCAGACCTCTTTCTTACACCATATACAAAAATCAAGTCAAGATAGATTAAAGACTTAAACATAAAGCCTAAAACTTTAAAAACCCTTGAAGAAAACCTAGAAAATACTATCCTGGATATCAGCTCCAACAATAATTTCATGACAAAGATGCTAAAAGCAATTGCAACCAAAACAAAAATTGACAAATAGGACCTAATTAAACTAAAGAGCTTCTGCACAGCAAAAAGTACTATTAACAGAGTAAGCAGACAACCTACAAAATGGGAAAAAGATATTTGCAAACTATGTATCTGACAAAGGTCTAATATCTAGAATCTATAAGAAACAAAGTAACAAGCAAAACACAAACAACCCCATGAAAAAGTGGATGAAGGAAACGAACACTTTTTTTATATATGTACAGTCTTGCTCTGTTGCTCAGTCTGGAATGTGGTGTGATCTCGGCTCACTGCAACCTCCACCTTCCAGGTTCAAGCAATTCTCCTGCCTCAGCCTCCCGAGTAGCTGAAACTATAGGTGCATGTCACCATACCCAACTACAGGTACATGTCACCGCACCCAGCTAATTTTTTTTTTTTTTTTTTTTGTATTTTTAGTAGAGACGGGGTTTCACTATGTTGGCCAGGCTGGTCTCAAACTCCTGATCTCAAGTGATCCACTTGCCTCAGCCTCCCAAATTGTTGGCATTACAGGAGTAAGCCACCATGCCCAGACAACGCTTTTCAAAAGTAGACATAAATATGACCAAAAGGATATAAAAAAATAAACATCACTAATCATTAGAGAAATGTAAATCAAAACCACAATCATTTCATATGTCAGAATGGCTATTAGCAAAAAGTCAAAAATAACAGATAATGGCAAGGTTGCTGAGAAAGGGGGCATTTATACTCTACTTATGAGAAAATCAAACTTGATGCAGGATAGAGCTGGACATAAAGTTTGTTTTCAAATACTTAAATGAATGTGATACAAAACAGTGAATCTATTGTTGCAAAGAACAGAAGTAGGAACCAAGGGTAAAAGTTATGAAGGGACTGCTTCAGGTGTACTATAAATAGGAATTATTAACTATAAATAAGAATTTAGAGGGACAAAGCTCAAGCATTTGATGAAAATTTGTCAGGTGTACTGTAGAGACATCCCCACACTGAGTGAAAATAAATGAGCTGGAGGTGAAAGCATTTATTTCATGTATAGCATATGTGAATATAAAGATACAAAAATAACTCATTATAACCCTGTGAGTCTCTTATTTCATGATGGATGACACAGAAGTTCTTGATGCTTGTAAGAAAGAACAATAACTGATGGCAATTGTGGAATCTCTGTGTCTTAGGCTGTTCTGTGCTTACTGTAACAGAATAGCTAAGACTGGATAGCTTATAATAAACATAAATTTATTTCTCACATTTCTGGAGGTTGGGAAGTTCAAGATGAAGGGACCAGCATCTGGTAGGGTCTTTTTACTGGATCTACACATGGCAGAAGAGTGAACAAACTAGCTGAACACTGCACAAAGCATCTTTTAGAAGGGCCTTAATCTCATCTATGGGGAGGATCCCTTATGGCCTAATCATCTCTTAAAGATCACCTCTTAATACTATTACATTCAAATGATAGCACTCTGCTTTAGATAACTTGAAATATATACTTGTAGGACATGCAGTGATTGCCTCAAGCACTATCACCTCTAAAATAGCAGGACCTTGGCCCTCTCTCAAATTTTCTCCAATTTATACACAGGAATGACCAAAAATATGCCTCACTTGTATTCAATTAAACCTACCAGCAGCATACATCCCCAGGTTTCTGTCCTGTTCTTACTCTTGTAATTTTGTTTTCCTGAACACGAATCTCCCGAGCAAACCAGAGTGCCCTCACAGCAACCACTGCAGCCATGAGAACATCATGTTGAGCCATGAATGTTCATCTGGAAGTTCCCAAGCCTGAGTTCCATGGCCCACAGTTTTATGCAGAAACAAGCCCATTTCCACATCTTCAGGTCATTGTTTTGTTGCATGGGCCCTGAGGCAGCTTTTTCCATGCTCAGAATTTCCCAAAGTTCCAACTTAGCAATGCCATCAGCCCTCTTCCTCTACCCTACCCTGTCAGTTCAAAACCAAGCCAAGAGGCCAATTTGAAATAGACTCCACACCAGCTCCATCCTTCCCTTCTACCCCTTTTTCTTTCTAATGCCTTGCTTCTGTACAACCCAACAAAGACTGATTCTGTTTCTAGTGCCCAGTCACTAAATAAAAGCATCAATGCATAAAACCAAATAAATTGGTTGGTATAGATTTATGTTGAGAATGCAAATAAGCAGTATGTTGGTGATGATATTTAGAAGGGGGGAAATTATTGTTTATTTTAGCAGCAGCTGGCCCAAATATCTCGTTTTATTTTTTTTTCCAAGGGGAAGTCAGATTGCAAAGCCTTTTAAGATAACTTCAAATGCACTAATATTATAATTCTAAACAGAGCTTTCTTTCATGCACTATAGAAATAGGCCATTAAATTTGCATGTCTAAAGGAACTTTTCAGTAATTACCTTGCTTAAACGCAATTAGTATATCAGCCCATGTAACTGGCAAGAAAAAGGAGGACAAAATAAATTATCCAACTTTGTTTCAGTGTGTGTATTAAAGAGGAATAAATCAGTCTCTTTTAACAGCTATACTCATATTTTAATCTTACTTCATAATGTGAAACCACAAATTGCATTGACCTATTTTTAAAGCGCTTATCTGCTCGGTCTCCGGGTATGGGAATGTGCTGGTCTTAAATAGAGACTGATTAAAGAGTCTCCCTTAGAGGGAAACTGGAGATAATAGAGTAAATATTCCAATATTTTTGTTTCTTTGTTTCTTTTCTAGAGAAAGAAGGATTCTTTTTTTCAGTCTCTCACCTTTCTATCCCCATGAAGTAAATTAAATGCAGTAAAACATTTATTCTGTTAACCAAATGTTTTTGGTGTCTATTGCGTCAACAAGTTCAAGACAATACAAATTCTATTGCCATAATTTTACAAAGTAGAGGCTCTTCTTTGTGTTTTTGAGACAGGGTCTTTCCCTGTTGCCCAGGCTTGAGTGCAATTGGCCTGATCTTGGCTCACTGCAACCTCCGAGGCTCTTATTTCTATCTGGTTTATCAGAGTAGGTTTGCAGTGGCTGTTCTAAAGCAGGATTTCTAGGAACATCTGGCAGAGAGGAATTCAGTTTTAAGAGACATAGATTGTACTTGAATATTTCACTGAATAGTTGTATGAGCTTGTATAAGGAACTGAACCTATTATTTTCTACTCTCTCCATCCATGAATATGATTAAATATTCTATCTTTCCCACAGTTTTAAACAAGAATCATATGAGATACTGGACTGGAAAATACTTATTTATTTATCTCTAAATACTGTTTACTTTTAAACACCACGTAACTGTGTTTAAAATAGTGTTATTCGTAAAGCAAATAGTGTCCTATGCAAACCTTTAGTGTTTACTTTGTGGGGGAATTATTTATTATGTTTATAAATATCAATCCATTTAATTTTCAAAACAGCCTGGTGAGTTGCAGCGATTACTATCCACATTTTCTAAATGAAAAACGGAGGTACAGGGAAGTTAAGTAACTTGCACAGTTTTTACCAGATAGTAAGTGGCTGAACTGAGATTTCAATACAGTCCATGTGGATCTGAAATCCATTGCCTTAACCCCTCTGCTGTGCTGTTTCTTACTTTGAAAACTCCAATATATTGTATAAATCTTAGGCACCGTTATTATTATTATTACTTTTTGCTTTATACTTTCAAATGAGGATAGTCATACGCTGAAGGTTTACAGTGTTGTTTCAAGAATGTACTTCCAGATGCTGCCTAAGCCACAGAAAATTTATTAGAAGATTTGAGGAAGCAATAAGTAATTAAACTGTTAAATTATTTAAAGTGTTGCTTTTATTTTAAAATAATCATAAAAACTTTTAAAGAATAAAGCAAAAATCACAAAATTTTCATAGCACAACATGAAAACTTAAGTAATTTTTAAATGCAGAAGACAGAGCTATATCTCCATTAGAGGCACCTATTGATGGAAATGATGAACAAGGATGAGAAGTCATAGACATGGTCAGCACCTCACTTAGAACTAAAAAAAAAAAAATTCAATTAATAATGATGTGTTTCTGAGTCATACATGGGACTTCCTATGTGGTACCCGGCAGACAGCTTTATGATTCTCATATATCTTTCCATTTCATATTAGTTCCCTCCTAGATTTTAGATCACCAAAGAGGATTCTCTGGAACTGCACCAGGACAAGGCACTCATCTGGAGCTGTTGAGAATAGCATAGCTGATGGATGATAGCTATGTCCTCGAAGGAAACTGCCCTCAGCTGGCTGCAGGGAACAGCCTCACTGAAAGTTATGCCTCTCCTGGAGTTAGCTGTGGACAGTGACTGGCCAATGTGGAGATACAAAGGCTAAACCCCAGGCTTCCAGCAGGAGGTGGGGCCTCAGTTGCATCCCCATGGTAGGCCAGCTCCTTTCTCTTTCTGTTTACGCTATACAGCCTTAAAGATTTATCTCAGAGCATACTCCCTCAAAACCCTTGCATGGAACTCTGTCTCAGAGACTGTTTCCAGAGAACCCAATCTAAGACAACTGCTGTTTGGAATGTTCAGCTCCTGTGGTGTGGACTTAGATGAACTGACAATGATCATGGTTAAAAAAACAAAAGTCCACAGTGTTGAAGAGCAGAACTAAATGAGAAGGAAATAATCATGTTTTCAAGTATCAGGACGGGCTATACAAGGTGACTCAAAGCCATGTTCAAATGTGAGGATTGGAACCAGAGCATGTGAGGTAACAAGATCTGGCTACTCAAAGAGAAGACATGGCTGGACAGCCTTTTAACTCAAGTGGACAGTCTTGCTGGCACAGGGGTTCTTTTCAAGGAGTGATAACAGTCCTGTGTTAAAGGCATGACTTGGAGATGGACAGTTCTGAAGCAAATAATCAATATGAGAGGGTACAAATGGACTCAATAAGAACATGACGATAATATTACAGTTCAACAAGGCAAAAGAGAAATATCCTAGTGAATTACTGAGCTACTCCTGACATTGTATTCATTTCAAATCTTGTTATTAATTAGTTGTTGCCTATATAGGTCCCATGCTCACCACTTATTCCTAAGGATTTTGTAATCTTTACATAATGAAAATTTAAACATTTTCTGAAAATTATTCTCAAGCGATGGCAAAAATAGAGCATGAGATGTATAACCAGGTTCCCATCTGAGATAATGAGCAGGTTATTAAATGGCTCGGAAATCAGTTAATCTCCATGAGCCCAATTTTTCCTCTCTGTAAAATGAGGATAAAATAATTAGACAAACATTACAGACTTATTGCTAACCTTAAATGAGCTATTGCAAGTGAAAGTTATCTCTACATTATTACAGGTTGACAAAAATGTTTATTTTTAATCACTAAAGGCTTTTATAAAAAAATTAAACTTAGGAATTTTAATTCATTCCTCAAGAAAATCAGAAACAGCCACCCTACTGAACATAACACTAGATAAAATATAAAAATAACTTTCATAAAAGGTACATGATATTAGAAATTTCTAGGTTGAAGCAGATGAGAAAATGGAAAGCAACAGGTAAATGAATAGGGAAGTTGCTTTTGCTTTGAGAAAATTTGCAAATTGTAGCACATTTGAATTTTCATTTTGATGACCAGCCAAAGTAAGGTGGATAGAAATCTAACAAAGGAAATACAGTGGCTGAGGAGTCTAGTAAGACAAACTTCTTATAGTAATTAGAAACACAAAAAAGTTGCATTCTCAGAGTAAAAGTGAGTCAATCAGCCTTCAAACTAATTGTAGCCTGCACTTCACATTTCAGGGATAGTTCTACAAACCTCAGACTTTGATTTTAGATGCCTTTGAGGCTGGGCATGGTGGCTTACGTTTGTAATCCCCGCACTTTAGGAGGCCAAGGCGGGTGGATTATCTGAGGTTAGGAGTTCAAGACCAGCCTGGCCAACATGGCCAAATCTTGTCTCTACTAAAAGTACAAAATTAGCTGGTATGGTGGTGCGCACCTGTAATATCAGCTACTTGGGAGGCTGAGGCAGGAGAATTGCTTGAATTTGGGAGGCAAAGTTTGCAGTGAGCCAAGATCGTGCCACTGTACTCCAGCATGGGTGACAGAGCAAAACTCTCTCTCAAAATAAAAAGAAAAAAAGATGGCTTTGAGTGGGTTATGTCCTAGGCACCTAGGACATAGTTACATTCAAGTCTTATCTGGAGGAAGTTGCATTCATGCTGTAGCTCAAGTATGGACCACACACATACCAAGCGAAGAACAGGAGGAAATGGAAAATCAGAGGAAGACATAGAGAAAACAGACTGCAAAGTCTTCAAGTAATGGAATCATTAGAAAAAGACTGAAAAACATAGTGCTTATTATACATAAAGGAATAGTAAATAGTTTATAATAGCTGCAGAAAATAGGAAAGCATAAAAAAAGTCATTATGCATTTGAAAGAGAGCCAAATATACTTGAGAAATTAAAAATACAATAACTAAAAAAAAAAAAACTTTCAGAGGCCTCACCCCCTAATACCATCACCTTGAGGGTTAGGATTTCAACATGTGAATTCTAGGGGGACATAAACCTTCAGGCCATAACAAACATTAATTGGAAAATGAGTCAAAAGGATGTGCTATATGTACTTCACTTATTTGCCTTTTATGTGGGGAATAATATAATGTACTCACAAAACATTGTCTTTTCTGCATCCATTACAATGTTTATATAAAATTAGTTAAAATTGCACAATACTTATCACTTAAAAAGTGTTTCTATGTGACTGGGTTTAAATTGGGCTTGTTAAACATATGATTCCATTTAATCACATGTTGTTAACCTCATTTGAAGATAAGGAAACAGGCTCAGTATCACACTGCTAGTCAGAAAAAATGTGAGGATTTAAATTCTGGTCTAACTTCAAAGTACATCCGTATAATCATTATTCTTTAGTTTTTTTTTTTAATTTGTTCCTTTCATGTTTGAGGAAAGTAGAGGTGCCACACCTGGAAAGGAGTGAAAATATGCTGCAATAACAATTGTCAGTCATATTTATTAAGCAGTGAGCTAGTTCTGTACATTATCCTAAGTTTTCAAGAATAAAAATTTATAATTAATATTTATTCAATTAAGCAGTCAACTTGTACTTAGTAGTTAAGATAAATTTATATTTAATGTGATTACTTAATAGAGATAACTGCTTCATACATTTTTTATATTAGAGAAAGCATAATTACTGCCAATATTGATCTACTGGTATTTATTTTTAAAATTTTGAAAATTTTAGTTCAGCTTTGTTAATTTGAAAATCTGGAGAGTGACCGTGATGACCATTCTGGTCCTTACACTTTATCAGCTACCACCATGATAGAAAAGGTAAGAGTTTAGCATTTGTGATCTGGGCCTGTGAACAGAAAGATGTCTATATGGGTTCACTTTTGAAAGGTCCTGAGAAATTGGAACTATGATGATTACTTTCATTTGTGTAATGAAATGAGAAATTTTTACAAATTTGAAAAATGTGAGAAGTTGGAAAACACACTTCCAGAGATAGTACTTATCTTAAAAAAAAACAGTGTTCACAGAATTAGTTTAGAAGTCAGGGATTTGGATCTCTGATCATACTTCTCCATATAAAATATGGGCTACTCTTCTCCCTAGAGTAACCCTCACCCTAGGTATAACCAAGTGAATGGGGCTGCCTGTTTTAGATTTGAAACAGCTCCCAGCCATGGTTGGAATCATGAACAGTTTCATTATCGACAACCGAGGGGTCAGCCCCAAAAAGAAACAAGCAGGCAATCAGAAGGACGGTTTGAAGTGATCTGATGACGTTGTTGGAAGGGTTGTAGAAGGTCCCAGCCTGAAACGAGTCAATTACAGTGTTCACAATCATCCAGCTGCCATGTCTATGGAAGGATACCCTAAGTCTGATGTGCTGTCAGAACCCAAGAAGATAATTTCACAAAGGGGACAGGCAAAATAGGAAAGATCATTCTGAAGACCCACTTCTTCAGAGGTGATAGGAGGCTTTTATTATTGAGACAGATCACCTCTCTACCTTTGTCAGATTTCTCTAGCATAAGATTGAGGACCTCACTGAACCAGCCTTCTTGGCTTTCTTGATACTAGTGCCAGAGGGCAGGTTGGGACCAGGCGATGGGGCTTCTGACCTCATTGAGCCAGCTGTCCTTGCTTTCTTGATATCAGTGCCTGAGGAGGGGTGAGACTAGGCTATGGGTCTGGGGTTGACATTATCCTGTTAAGAGAAGAAAGAAATCTGTGAGGGGAATGGAGGAGCTCGCTGTTCCTGTCATGACTGCTTCCTCACTCTGTGGTTACAGGGCTCTCACAGAGGAGCGTCAGCTTTTTCTTCTCTGTCTTTAGCATCAACATTCACACAAGATCATACAGGATTAGAACCCTTCCACAGATAAAAGAAACTTTAAATATATTTAAAAATACATCTGCTTTAAAATATATCTTTAATTAATTCATTTGTTGTTCTTCAACAGACAGTAAGCACCAGGATGGTTAAAATTACTATGAGATACACAATCTAGCATTCACCATTTAAGAAGTTTCCATATTCACATCAGTATATTTGCCAAAATAATTAAAATTTTAGTTAAATGTGATGAGTCTCTCCACAAATAAGATACTGACAGAATTAAAGAAGATAGATCACTTCACACACACACACACACACACACACACACAGAAGATCTTAATACCAACTGAAATTGAATCTTCAGAATTTGTCTCTTACTTTAGAACATTGGGACATTGGTTTATTTCCTTAAACTTATCCAGTTTACAAAGGTTATTGATTCTGTTATTGACCACATTTGTTAATTCTTTCATTACACCAGAATATAATCCTTCAGTATCTAAAGATTGAATACCATTTAAAGGGTCAAAGTGTTCTCTTTCTTATATATATATATATATATATATATATATATATATATACACACACACATATATATGTATATATATATATACATATACGTATATATATACATGTATATATATACATATATACATATATATACATGTATATATACATATATATGTATATATACATATATGTGTATATATACACATATATATGTGTGTATATATATATGTATATATATAATGAATTGCATTTTAGGTTTTGGGTACATGTGAAGAACATGCAAGATTGTTGCATAGGTACATACATAGCAATGTGGTTTGCTGCCTTCCTCCCCATCACCTATATCTGGCATTTCTTCCCATGTTATCCCTTCCTGACCTCCCCACCCTTCACTGTCCCTCCCCTAGTTCCCCTGCACAGACCCCAGTATGCTCCCCTCCCTGTGTCCATGTGTTCTCATTATTCAACATCTGCCTATGAGTGAGAACATGTGGTGTTTGATTTTCTGTTCTTATGTCAGTTTGCTGAGAATGATGGTTTCCAGGTTCATCCATGTTCCTACAAAGGACACAATCTCATCTTTTTTTATGGCTCATAGTATTCCAGTGTGTATGTGCCACATTTTCCCTGTCCAGTCTATCATTGATGGGCATTTGGGTTGGTTCCAATTCTTTGCTATTGTAAACAGTGCTGCCATGAACATTCGTGTGTATGTGTCTTTCTATCTTCTCTTCCATAGTGAGTTTCAACTCCCTCTTTCTCTTTTTATATCTCCTTGTTAAGAAAACAAAAGTAAACAGTAGTTGAGTATGTATGTTATTTCTGTCAGATTAACAAAAATGTGAATCCTTCTTAAATAGTTCCCTGTTGTTCAGCTTCTGTTCTTGTCTGATCTTAGCAAATACAATTTCTTTTATTATCTTTGCCTATTTTCATAGATCTCAACACAGTCTGAGCTTTGGGGTATACTGACTATATTGCTGCAGACCTGGATGCTCTATCTAAGGCATTTTTTTTTTACACTGAAAGTTAATGATTCTAGTGATCTCTCTGCATCCATTCTCCTCCCTTTTGTATGTGTTATTTTAATGGCTAACTTTAGAGAGCTCTGTATGTCGTCAACGTGTTCTCTTTTCTTTTCCTCTTCTGTGGAATTATCAGAATTTCACTGTAGAAAATCCCATCATTCTTTTGTATCAAATTTTATTTAAATGTATTTATATAACTAGAAAATGAATATGGATTTATTATAAAATTAATACAGAAGTTTAGAAAATAAAAAGATAAATTTTCCCTGTGCCTGTAACAATCCAAATTCCATACCCAGAGGTAGTTGTCATTCTTACTTTTATGTTTTAATATCACTTTATAGTGATGTTGGTATTTTTAAATGGCAGAAGCTATATTATCTAAGCATCTAAACACTAGGACTTTCTAAAACTACAGTCTGTGTTTTGATCCTCAATTTATAAACCAATGTGCCATAATAATTGAAGAAATTATAGTGCATGATGCTATTGTGCTATATATAGGGCATGATGCTTGGTAAGGTGCTGCAGCTGGCCAGTTTGTGTTGCCATGGATTCCTGGTTCTTTGTGATATAGGCAGAGGATGTGGAACCTGAAAAAGGGGTTGCACTGACATCATAGTACTGCTGCTGGAATGACATAGGTCATCTAGGATTATCATTCATTCATATATTTTGACAGTTTATCGTCTTTTAAAACCAATGAATTGTTCAAGTATGTATTATACACCTTTCTATTATAGTGCACTATGGATTTGAAATGTCTAAGTGGTCGAAATAGCATTAAACTAAAACATGGCAAATCTTGATTATTGTGGATAAATGATACATATGTGGGTATTTAGATTTTTTTTTAAGTAAACACATGTATTGTGCAATTGTTTTCATGTTGGTACATGTCTAGTTCTGCATCATACTATTTAATAGCTGCATGGTATTGCATAGCTTACTTAGCACTTGAGATTCTAACAGGAAACATTTGTGGGCAGGGTTAAGAGAACCAGCAAAAGGTGGTGAAATACCCAGGTATTGCAACAGATGAAAGCAATTACCACCTCTCGGCCTGAGAAAACAAAGAGAGGACGTTCCTTGTTGCTGGAGCCCAGTGAATGCTATGGTCAGGGTAGGCTTGCCCAGACTTACCCAGTGGGAAGTCTGGCCATGGGTAGAGGGATGCAGCCACTACCAACCACAGTGTAGCAGAGAAGTAGCAGAAAAGAAATATCAGAAATCCCCTCTCACTCTCCAATTCTGTTGCTGCCTCCATGGGCCAGTCCAAACCAAAAGCCAGAAGGCAAGGGAACCCCAGATCAGCCTCCAAGCAATAAGAACAGGAAAAAGAACACATATAGAGGGGGAATCACAGAACAGTGAACATTGCATGTGTAGAAGGGTCATTCTGAAAACCTTTATTACATTTTTATTAAAGATTTATTAAACCTTTCTAAAAACCTTGCTGTGTGCCAGGCATTGTTTCAAAGGCCCAGGGGCTACAACAGTGAATGAAGCAGACAGATGGGTTGCTTTCAAAGAGCTTACAATCTAGGGTGAGAAGAAAACAAACTGACATTTATCCAGAGTGTAATGGGTGCCAGACATTGTTCTAAGTGCTTTCCATAACTACTGTCTTCTTAGTAAATAAATTAAGATCGTAAACTTTTTAATCATCCTTTAATGATAGAACATCATACATTGTACTCGGTTTTTTTTTTCAATTATCAACAATGCCAGAATAAATGTTCTTGAGCATCCTTCTTTGTGCACATATGTAAATAATTCTAGACGTGAAACTGCTGAGAAAAAAGGAAGGTATTTTTTTAAGCTGGTAGATCCAGTCAGATAATGCTCCAGAAAACTGCACCAATTCGCATGCTCACAAATAAGAGTGCCAGTTTCCTACACACTTTGCAATTACTCACTATTGTCTAATTTTTTCCCAATCATGCAAGCAGAAAAATGGCACAGTGCTGCTACTGTAATATGTTTTCCTCTAATTACCTGTGAAATATTTATTAGCAATTAATATTTCTACCTATAAATTGTGTGTCATATTATTTGCTTAGTTTTTTTATTAGGTTGCTTATCTGTTCTTAAATTACATTTTAAAATATCTGTGGTTAGTAATCTTTTCTATGTTATATATTTTATTTTGTTCCTCACTCACATCTAGGATATTAAAGGGTCAAGAGTTTCATTTGGTGAAAATTATGAAGAGGATTTCTCTGGATTGAGCTTTGCTGAAGAATAACAACCACTGTCTCTCTCCTACAAGAAAGAAGAGTGAGGAGCATGCTATTTCTCAGCTCCACATCACTGGAAATGGGATTTGAGATAATGACTAGGAGCTTAACCTGTATTCTCTGCAGTTAGAAGGACAGTAGTGGTAGCCTGGGGTCTGAGTCTAGACTAAGAAATTAATGTGCAGCAGGCTGTAGTGGCTTTTGTGGCAGCAAAGTCGTGATCTGAAGTTTGGCAGGAAACTGTTCTTCCACAGTTTATTGGGAAAAAGACGTGTAATTTCCATGGACCAGACCTCTATAGAGAGGCAGCATCACCTCTTTCCCAATCCCTTCATCCAACCACACCAGCTAATTAGAGGAGCTAATTAGCTAGAAGGAGAGAAGGAGTAAAAGAATTAGGGAAGGAAAAAGAAAGGAAGCCAATCAGCTTTCTTTCCCTTGCTGTTTGTCCACAATAGGACCTACAAGGGAAAAGGGAAGATGCCTGAAATCAAAGTTAGATTCTTCGATATTGACATAAGACTGCACATTTTAGGAATTGAGTTGAGACTCTGCTTGGTAAATGAATGTAAACAGAATTATTAATTTATGGTAAATCATAAGGCTACTCAGTTTACCTGAGCAGGGAAAAGGGGAAGAAATAGCTCCACTCAACAACTGTAAAAGACAATGAGAAGCAAAAGTAGAATCACTTTATGACTACATCCTGTGAGTCATGTTTGTTCTCATTGTAGTTGGCTTGGCTTGACCTGATGATTTCTGAGAGGAAGTGTTAACATCCCCTATCATGGTTATGTCTTTATTTACTAGTCCTTATATATTTCACTGGGTTTGCTTTGCATAACTGCTTTATAAGTTCCTAGTAAAATGAACTTTGTATCATTATAAAATAGGCCTTTTTACCCAAATAATTGATCTTCACATTGAATTCTATTTTTTCTTATATTACTGTTGCCGCAGCCATTTAAAAAAACATGTTTTGCTAGATTTTTTTTTTCCATTCTACATTTTCAAACGTTGTGTCATTTTGTTTGGGATGTATCTCTTAAAAATAACATTTAGTAAATTGGGTTGTCTATTTGTTCTCATTCTGGTTTCTCTGTCTAACTTTTTAATTCGATCCAATGTTATTTCTCTCATAGAAAAATGTATACCTCCATATTTATTTTGATTACTTTTTATGCATTTTTAAATTCCTTGCTATTTTTAAAAATTATTTTGATGCAATAAAACAAATGTGGTAAAATATTTTAGGTTATTCATCTACCATATAATCTTGTTACCTAAGTTGTTATCTTGGAGATTTCGGACAGGATTCTCTATCCCAAGTGGGAGATGCAGGACTCAAAATAATATAAGAAAAAAAATGTATGTGTGTAGGCTAGAGCAGGAAACACACAGAACAATGATAGGAAAGTGGGCCTCAATGTAGACAGAATACCAGGGTTTACACAGCATCAGAGTACTCTCTCTACCTTTCTGTCACCAAGCTTAGCCTTCCTGTCTTTATTGGCATCATTTTCTCTGGCTTCTTCTCCATGAAGCTTCTACTTGAATAGTGATGGCTTTAGGCTCATATTCTTATAATTCTAAATCTTATGAGATGAAAGAGTCGTTTTCATTTTCTTCCTCAGTCAAACTAAATTGCAGGAAAGGATTCAGATGAACTTGGGTTTGATCACTTTAGAACAGTAATTGTTGCTTGGGAATGGAGTCACCATGACTGAAAAGAGAGGTTCTGTTAATGGAAGGACAAGGAAGTAATTACATTGCAAGGGAAGACATCACATTTTTCTGGGTCAATCTCGTTTACTCTACTGTTCAGACATTGTACAATCCATATTTATTATCTTAGTGACTTACATTAAAATTTAATACATTTTTGAAGACATATGTATTTTCCTATATATATCTTGATTTGTTTTAGTATCTAGATACAGTTCCAAATGCAACAGAAATTTCAGCATTTTTCATCATCCCCTCATGCACATCCCCTCACATTCACCTACCACGTTGATTTCACCTGAATCGTAAAAGTTTCATATAGTTTTCAATTTTATGAGATATGTGCCAGTAATTGTTTGTTTTCACTATGCTCTTCCTGTCCCGTTGCATCTCAATAATAGTAATTTTTTCTGGATTTGCCTTGCTGTTGAAAATTATCAACCCAGCATGTGGTGTTGAGTTTCATTAACATGGCCAGTAACTGAAATTGCTTATGGGGAATTTCCAGTGAGGTTGTCTGCAGAAAATCTACTTATGGCAGACATTTGTTTGTGTAGTAAACATGCACCTAAAAACTGTGGGGTTCGTTAAATCTATGCAGAAACAAATTTGGTTTTAACGTCTGCATCAAAACACCTAATTCAGAAGTCTCTATTCCCAACATAGCCTATAAGCTCAGGGAGGCCAAGGGGTTTCCTTCAGACATGCAGTAAGGTAGTGAAAGACTGACCCTAGAAATGTTGCATTCTAAACCTCATATCGTAATTATTTCCCCATTGCTACAAATCCACAAGTACTTTGCTTGTAGGATCATGAGGAAAACACAGCTGAAAGTAGGTTTTTTTCCTGGATCCTGAAATAATCAGAGAATGTTCCTAGGATTTATATTCTACATCTGCACTTAAAAGGCTTTTCTTTTCAGCTAACCTGTCTCTCATATGCATCTCATGTTGCTGTCATCCTGTGGAATTAATGTCCTATACCCAGCTTATTATGGAGGACAAAAGAAGCAAGCAGATTTGAGTAAGTTCTGTGAGGCAGGAAGTGCAAACAGCCATGACACCAAGTTCTAGAGCAGAAATTCCTAAACTGGCTATATGGCCTGCTTCTTCAAGGCCCATTGCCACCTGTCCAGCATGCTAGCAACTGCTGACCCTGGAAGCAGGTGTCCCTTTAAGGGCTGGAACTGGGCAGGCTGGCAACCACTATCTGGAGATCCTGCAGTTTGAAAACTCTCTCCAAGTGCACATTAGTAATCTGGATCAGGTCCACCCCAGCTCTGCCAACCTCATTACTGCCAGGAAGGAAGCAGCTTCTCAAATGAAAGGAAGATAAATAAGCTTCTTTGTCATACCAATTCCAGACAAAAATAGCTGAAATGTTATTTAATATGAAGCAAATTACTGTAGAGGTTCTGAGCTTGTCATTTTAAGAAATCTGTGTCTAGGTACTTAAGTCTTCAAAAAAATGTAAGATACAATATGCTGTGTACGGAGCAATTTCAAATGGCCCATTTGTTTGGTACAATACTTAAGTTTACTTTCAATTTTTAATAGCTTATATCCTTTTTTAAACATAGCTTATAGTCTATCATAATTCTTATTTCCACTATTTGAATCTTCTTTTACCCATAGCCACTGAAACAGGATGGGGACATCTCTGGAGTTAACGAGACCAAGAAAACATTTTTGTTAAGAAGATCACTCTCTTTCTGCAAGCACTAAGTGGTAACAGATATCACCAAACATAAGCATAATTATGGCAGGAAAAACATCAATTTCATAATCATGAAACTCCAGGCTGGTCATGGTGGCTTACACCTGTAATCTCAGCACTTTGGGAGGCCAAGGTGGGTGGATCATTTGAGATCAAGGGTTTGAGACCAGCCTGGCCAACATGGTGAAACCCTGACTCTACTAAAAATACAAAAATTATCTGGGCATGGTGGTAGACACCTGTAATTCCAGCTGCTTGGGAGGCTGAGGTGGGAGAATCACTTGGACCCAGGAGGTAGAGTTTGCAGCAAGCTGAGATGGCACCACTGCACTCCAGCCTGGGCAACAAGAGTGAGACTCTGTCTCAAAAATAAAGAAGAAATTCCAGTCACTTTCCTCCATCCTTGACTTATCTGATTTTTTTTCTTTGAAGTTCAAGTAACTCCTGTGTTTGCTACTTTTCACTTTGCATCAGAACTTCAGTTCTTCTTGTTGCAGTTGTTTTGTGTTGGGAAACCATGACATTAATGACACTTGAAGGTATCTTTAGGAGTTGTTTGCTCCTGGGCTTTCCCTAATGTCCAGGAATGCTGGTTTGGGTGATTGTGGCTGGCACCACTAAAAATGGATACGGGCCATTCTTACTCAGGCCATGAGACCTGACAGGTAATGTACAGGAACTTAGCTACTAATCAAGAACTTAACTGATTGAAGTAACCTAGTCTCTGCTTTCTACTACCTTCTCTTTCTGAAATTGATGGCAAGGGACACCTGTACCTTCTCATTCTTGCTGCAAGACTTACCCAGACTCATCCTATTTCACATATATTCAGACAGGTGAGCTGTTACTATTTGCAGATGGACTGAACTGAACTTCTGTATTTACAACCTCTTTGATTTTTCCTTCCCCCAGCAAACCTAAACTGTACTATGTCCCTCTGTTTGCTCTTATAATAACTTCCTATTAAGGGCCTTATCTTCTTGGCTATATTATAAGCCCTCAGATGACAGGGACACTGTCCTTCTCATTTCTAAGATGCTAGACACAGAGTAATTGGTCACTGAAACGTTATTCACTTAAACAATTCAAAGATCCAAAGTGACATTATAGAGGCAGGTTGGATAACACCCTAACGTATTTCTTATTCTATTTCTTACTTTTTTATTGCCCTTTCTATTAGTGATTTATTAACTGTAAAAAAAAAATGAACATGCTACTTGGAATTCATTAGATTTACTTTAAATTCCAGATCTATCATTTATCTATGTTATGATCTACACTTCTTGAGTTTCAATTTCCTTGCCTTTCAGATGGGATAATGATGCCTCTTTTAGAAGATTTTCATAAGGATTAAACTAAATGACATAAAACTGTTAAGCCCTGTATCTGTTATATACAATATTAATTTCCCCATCTTAACAATAAAAAGATCTGTTAATTATTTTTGTATTTCTTTAATGTTATATTTTAAATTAAAACAATTAATAACCATTACTTTTTAAATTATGTTTGCCTTTCTCAAGCACATTTAAATTTTTCAAGCCTTTATTCTCCAAATGAAAGCTAAATTTAGTCAATATTTTTCTAAGAAAGGAGTTTTTGATCCATGGTAATACACCAATATTAAACTTTTAAATTAAGTAAAAAAGAAATATAATGAGTACTTAACTATTTGTCATAAGTTTACCTAGATTTACATTGCAAAAATTATTTTAACAAGAAATAAAATTATGGACAGTTTTGGCTTTACTCCTATATCAATATTTGTGTAGATAGCTACAAATTCGTCAGTCATAACAGTCAAATATTTAATTAATATATTCTTTTACAAGAATTATTTTAGTGTATTAATTCTTATTTGTCTAATGCAATATATATTTATATTAGTTTTGTATTGATTATATACTTCAATGCAGAGGAATTCTTGGGATTTCCTTATGATTAAATATTCCAGGGTGGCATATAAGGCCCATCACAACATTGCGCCATGCAGCCTTCAGATTCATCTTTCAACTCCATCCCACATTTAGTTTCTCCTCCAAGCACAATGAATTTATTTTTCTTTTTTTTCTTTTAAATGGAATTTTGCTCTGTTGTTCATATTGGAGTGCAGTGATGCCGTCTCGGCTCACTGCAACCTCCACCTCCTGGGTTCAAGTGATTCTCCTGCCTCAGTCTCCTGAGTAGCTAGGACTACAGGCATGAGCCACCACACCCGGGTAATTTTTGTATTTTTAGTAGAGACAAAGTTTTACCATGTTGCTCAGGCTGGTCTTGAACTCCTGACCTCAGGTGATCCACCCACCTCAGTCTCCCAGAATGCTGAGATTACAGTCATGATTCATTGTGTCCTGCCATGCACAACGAATTTCAAGATATCCCCATGTACTGTATCCCCTTATATGTCTGTGCCTTTGCCCATTTCTTCCATATTCAATCTCTATACTCCTTTCTCTATCTGCTAAACAATTTCTTCTTCAAGAACTAATTGAAATGTCACTTCCTCCACCCTCACATAATTAGTTCCTTCCTCCTCTGCACTTATACTATATTCTGCTCATAAAATTATTATAAAACTTAGGTTATCTTATAATTGATTTGTCTGCCTATCTATTAATATCTATCAGAAGTTTCTAGAGAAGAGACCATATCCTATTCATCATTGTTTCCCATAGCCTGGCACAGTATCAACAAAAATATTCTAAATATTTCCAAGCAATTTTGTCTTTTTTTAAGTATGTGAAGTATGGCATACATATTTTAATTCTCATTTTTCGGGTGACAATATGAGGTTAGCTTCCAAAATCAGAGTAAATCAAAGCCCAAGCTGACATCAAAGAGCAGGCATCCTGATAACAGATGCATTGCCTTTCATTCTCTACCAATGAATTTCAGTCACACTCTATGTTTCATAGAAACACAACAGTTCATTTTTCAAAAAGATCACGATGGAGTAAGTTTTCCTGTTCCACAGGAAGAAGAGATATCCTGTGTCAGACAGGTATATCTTCTTAGGTGCAATCCAAGGAAATATTTGCCAAGACAACTCTACATTTTTAGTGTAAATGGATTTTCATTTATCCACATTATTTCTTTAAAAAACTTTATTGAGGTACACTTTATACATGTGCAATTATACTTTATAATTGGCATGTAAGAAAAGCCACATGTATAAAGTATACAGTTTAGTAAGTTTTGACACATATATACATCTATGATAAACTATCAACACATCAAGATAATGAACATGTCCATAATCCCTGAAAATTTCCTCATGTCCCTTTATAATCTATCTTACATCTTTATAATCTATACTACCCTATCTCTAAAATGTCAGTGATTGCATTGATGTGTTTTCTGTCTCTATATATTAGTTTGATTTTTCTAGAGTTTTACATAAATAGAATCATGCAGTATATACACTTATTGTTTGGTTTGCCATTTTTCACTCAATTTAATTATTTTGAGACTTACATATTCTGTTGCATATATCAACAATAATCCCTAAAATCACTTCTTCCTCTAACCTGCTATGATTTCAAGGAAGAAAGACCGTATTTATCTGTTATTGTAAAATATCATCATAGTTTACTCACATTTATCATATTACCCTAACTCTTCCTTATATTCTTAGGACATCAATCACATTTTTCTCATTGTGTTGTCCTTTGAGATATAATCTTCTAGATTCAATCACATATCTTGGAAAGAAAGAATTTGAAACGCTATCCCCCAGAATTTACAGAGGAAAAATCATTCCTTGACGTGGTCAAATCCATACATCTTCTAATATTCTGTCAATGCTGCTCTCAGTTGATTGTATTACACTGCATTCAGTGAGTGGGGCTTTTGCAAACTTCTTTATCTTCTAATTGATCTCAATATTTCTTCATTTTATCTGTTATGTAACCCTATGTCCTCTTTCTTCCCCTTATCTATCAACCCAGCAGAAAATTATCCCAAAATGCGCCAGACAAGTTCCCTCAAGTGAATTCTTTTCATTGTCACTACTCATGATTCATATCTTCATTTCTTTGCATTATTTCTTCACAAATTAGTCCATTGGTTATACCATAATACTGTCATTCATTCCAGTAACTTTCTTTTTAGTGCCTTTGATTTTCAGAGAAAGAAAGAATAGGATGCTACTGGAAGAATACATTCCTT
Source organism: Cacajao melanocephalus (assembly GCA_963573385.1). Taxonomy (NCBI): domain Eukaryota; kingdom Metazoa; phylum Chordata; class Mammalia; order Primates; family Pitheciidae; genus Cacajao; species Cacajao melanocephalus. The sequence continues at coordinate 13,644 of CAUYLG010044408.1, read as the reverse complement.
TTTATCTGAAATGCTCTTTCTCTTTCCGTCTCATTTTTGCCAACCATTTTTTCCTAGACTCACTTTGAATTTCTTTCCAAATCTTTTGAGATACATCCATTTTAAATCTATTTCTCTTTTCTATATGCTTCCATAACTGTTCATATGCGCCCCTATTACACATTTTATGTCGTTAATTTCATGGTAGGATGATGTATGCATAAGAGTATTTTTTGCTTCTTGCGAACTCTCAGATGACAGCTTTGAATCTTTGAAAATGCCTTGCACTCATGGGATGGTCAATAAATACTATTTCAGCAGCTTCAGTGTCATTCTCCCTTCTCAAAGCAGTTGTAAAAGCTTCCATGGTGACCTTCCCATCATTCCCATTCATGGACTAGTAGGTCTATTTATAGTCAATTTTCTTCTTCTCCTTGCCATTTTTTTCTTCCTTTAAAGTTATAGATAATTAATATAACGAAGGTGGGGTAAAGGGTGACAATGTAGTAAAAATTGATGAGGTCTATGATTAAAAGTGGGCAGAGAGGCTGTCAGATTTAATAAACATTCTTTTCCAGCAATTTCTGCTGCCCTATGCTTTGAAATTACATGAGGAAAGACAATATTATTTCTTCTTCTCAATGGTGTACTACTTTGATCTATTTTAAATTATCACCCTTTATTGAGACATCATTTTACAAATCCACCTCTGCATAGTTCCCAATACTTTTGTTCTGCTTGCAAAAAAAAAAAAAAAAAAGAGTGAACTTTCCCCAAAGTTAGGAAATAAAATTTAAAGTTTAATTTCTATAATACTTTAAAATGCATTCTATGACTTGGAGTGATTCACCTAACTGTCCTTAATGCACACTTTTAAAAAGAGAACTGCTTGGGCAAGTCACTTCACCTTTTGGGAATTTTAATTATTCACCTGAAAAATGAAGGGGTTTGAAGTAGATGATGTTTAAAGTTCCTTTTATCTTCAAGTCTCCATAAATCTGTGACTTTATAATATGTGCCTTGCAGGAATCCTGCAAGAATTAATGCTTTTAAAATAATTTAAGACTCAAGGATGAAAGGTTTTTTACTAGTGCCAAAAACTATTTTTATCAAGTGAAGCATGCCAGGGAAGTCTGTTGTGCCTGGGGATAGCTGCTGTCAGTGGCATCCCCAGCATTGCCTGTGCCCAACACAGCCCCAGATAGTCAAAGAGAATAAAAAGAATTCCACAGATGGAGCCAGAAATCACAGTGAATAGAGAGCACAAACATTTCTAAAATTCAAACAAGATCATGATACATAATAATATGATGCATGATAATATGTACATGCAAACACTAGCGCTTACAGAGAAGTGTTCATGAAAGAATCTTGCCTTGGTGGCCTTATTGAGACCCATTCCCATGCCAGGGAAGAGAAGTTGTTGATATCCCTGTGTATCTGCTTGCACAGTGTATTTCCCATGACTTTTTGTGCTAAACCTGTCCTGGCCTGACCTATTTCTGCCCCATGAAAGTAAACCTGTTTGGTGCTCCCATTTTGGCTACTGAAGTAACTAAAGTGATTATCCAAACATTGATTAAGATTTCAAGACAATTTATAAATTATTAATTTGATTTTTCTCATTTTGACTCAGAGTAGTCATGGACTATCAAAAATTATAATTAAAACATAGTCCAGGACTGAATAGCTGGCCTATGACTCATAACCAGCAGTTATTTCACCACATCTTATTATCTTAATACCTCTCAATACTGGCTGATGGTGTAATGAATCCCCTAGCTGCATATTGACAAAAGACTTCAATGTTTAAATGCAAAATATAAAGTAGATATTTTAGCATTTGGTAAGGACAGTGGAAGAAGATATTGGAAATCAACACTGCAAGAGCTGTTATGAATTCCACCACATCATCTAGGAATCATAAAGGAATCATGGCTAATAGACTTACCTCATCAGTAGATTCCTATTTTAATTCCTCCCTGGGTTTCATTTTCCAAATATGGAATGGGAAAATTGGAATTAAAACTACTGATTTCAGAGAATCATTTTTGTTTAGGTAGATGAACACCAGTAAATTTAGGACAGAAGGCAGATGCATGGAATATGTTAGAGTAAGATGTCTTGTGAGATTTTATATAGGTCTTTATTTGCGTGTGTGTGTGCACGTGTGCACGCTCACATGTACATGTGTGTACTCTTAACCTGGATATCTTAGAAAATATAATTTCTCATGGTGACTCATGCCTGCAATGCCAGCACTTTGGGAGGCTGAGGCGGGGTGGTGGGGGTCACCCGAAATCAGGAGTTTGAGACCTGCTTAGCCAACATGGCAAAATCCCATCTCTACTAAAAATACAAAAACAATTTAGCTGGGTACAGTGGCATGGGCCTGTAATCCCAGCTACTTGGGAGGTGGAGGCAGAAGAATCCCTTGAACTCTGGTGGCGGAGGTTGCAGTAAGCCAAGATAGCACCACTGCAATCCAGCCTAGCAACAGAGTGAGGCTCCATCTCAACAAAAAAGAAAAACAAAGAGAAAATATAATTTCTGCTTCAATAGGCCGAGGGTGTGGTCCAAGGTTCTGTACTCAGGTGATGTTGATGCTACCAGTGTGAGGACCACATATTAAATAGCAGTTCTCCACAAGAATGTTTCTTGAACTTTAGCATGCCTCGGAATTACCTGAAGAAATTCTAATTTTGCAGAGATTCTGATTCAGAGGGACTGGATGGGGCCTAAGTATCTATATAACAAGCTCCCATGTACCTGACTGAGGTCCATATTTTGAATACCACTGCCCTATACTATGGCATTCCTTTTATAATTCCATTTTTATTATTGCCTTTACTAGCCACTCAACAATGACAGTAATAACACTTTTGTTTTAGGTTAAGGAGAGTAAATGCCATAAAACATTTAAAAGGTTAAAATGAGTGACTAATATATACTAATATATAATGATTTTTGTTAATCTATATGTTTCCTCGCATCAGTAATCCTAAATGATGATAATGTCGCCAAGATTTACCTTGCTATTGAAGACCATCAACCCAGAAGAAGATGTAAGTTATCAGAAATTGCTTACTGTGAAATTTTCAAATAAAATTTAATAGAAAAAGTGATTACGCTAGACACTTGTTTATAAGTGTGAACCAGAAAACTTTGCTGCAAATTAAATTTGTAAAAAATTGGCTGTATTTAAATAACGTGGGAGCATGCTCTTTTAAAGGATGACTGAGCATGCTATTGTGACTTTACATCTGTCATGAATGAAGCAATCAAATCAAGACTGAAGTAAAACAGTTGATGAATATTACACGTGACTTCTTTTAATGATTTGAACATTTATGGATCCCAGCTGCCTACCAATGCACATTCTACATTACGATACATTGTCTGCATTATTGAGTAGCCAGCTCCATGCTCGGTGATTTCAGGGGATTTAGAAGCCCCTCATAGCCTGGTTTTCTCATGGAATAGTTATTTTACCCCTTCTGAGATTTTTTTTTTCAGCCTAACGTAGAAAAAAACCATAGGCTTTGGAATTAGGCAGGTCTCAGTTAAAATTCTGACACAGATATTAACAGAATTAATAGAGGTTACTCTATGATCCTGATACAAAATGGCACCAAAAATATCTGCTTGACAGTGTTGTTGTGAGGATTAGAAACAATATAAGTTAACTCTACTTAAGTAAAATGTCCAGCAGATAGCAGCTGTTTTCAATGGAGAAGCAATGTTTTCATAAGCGTCCCTGAGAATGACCTTCCCTTCAGACAAATCCAATAATCATGTAAAAATGATAAATGTTAATTTTAAAATATTGACACAAAATATAGTAGATATGCAGTGGCTATAATTGTATGCATTTCTGAATGCATATTCACTTAATATTTTTATAATTAATTTTGGAATTTCTAATATTAAATGCATCACCTACTCTGAACTTTGAACAGACAATAATAAATTTTTATAAAAGTGTAGATTCTGAGTTAACTATGTCAGATATTATATTAAGAACTAATATATACTGCATAACCTACATTTAGTTATAAGGACTGAAATTGGTGAAATAATTCTGAAAAACTGTGGAAAGTAGTGATGAACATTAAAAAATATAGTCAAATCGAGTCTTCAACCAAAAGAGACTTCGATGTCAAAGAAGGCAGATGGAAAATATCAAAGAAAGAAAAGAATAGAAATTTTAAAAGAGGCAAAGTAATCAAAGGTGGTGCAGAATGTGAACAAATGGCAAGCCCTAATCAATATTGTAGGCATAAGATGAGACACACATAAGACATCAAATTGTGATTCACAACTGTGGGAATAAGAATTTCAAATGCAACTGATAATGCACTGAATACTGTCACAATTAATATATTTTGCTCAACTGGCTGTATGAGATATCAATACTATTTAAAGAGCTGATTAAGTAGATTGACATTTAAGAACAAAAAACTACAAAATCATATACAAGATTGCAATTCAATAATAGGTCAATAAATGCTAAAATTGAAACAATAGTCTATACATTAGTTTTTAAAAGATTTATCATTGGACTCCAATCATATCTGAATATGATTATTAGTCATCTTTACAAAGACTATATGATTAAATGCATTAACATGTGTTAATATTTTTATTATCAGTCACTAAAATCTGTTAAAACAAAAAGTTATGTGTGGTTATAGCTGTTGTGATTCTTTATCCCATAAAGACAGATTAACAGGATTTCAACCCATTCCACTACTTAATTTGTGATCATAATGTCCCAGAGTCTCAGAGTTCAATATTACGGAAAGTATTAAATAAAGAATACTTAGATTATTTCTAAAACCATGTCTGTTTTAGAATAAAAACATTGTAAATTATTTTGCTATCACTACTATTTAATTTCTATCAGTCTTTTGGAAATTTCTGCACCTGCTACTACTGATCTCACTCCATTATGGCATCAGTATACCTCTGTCTTTCACATGGGAAAGCTTGGATCAGAGTAATGATTACCCTTGTTTCTATTATTTATTTATTTATTTAGAGATGGAGTTTCACTCTTGTTGCCCAGACCGGAGTGCAATGGCATGATTCTTGGCTCACTGCAACCTCTGCCTTCTGAGTTCAAGCGATTATCCTGCCTCAGCCTCCTGAGTAACCTGTATTACAGGCACCCACCACCACACTCAGCTAATTTTTTGTATTTTTAGGAGAGAAGGGGTTTCACCAGTTTGGCCAGGCTGGTCTTGAACTCCTGACCTCAGGTAATCCACCTGCCTTGGCCTTTCAGAGTGCTAGGACTACAAGCATGAGCCACTGTGCCTAGCCATCCCCTGTTGCCTTAAACCAGAGATTTGGGCAAAGTTTATGTGACAGGAGAAAAGAAGGCTAATTTTGTCTGTGTGAAACATGTAAATTTTCACTGCACTAAAACCAGTCTTTTAGTTCATCAAATGCTTAACGGTATTCCTATAAGATCTGTCAGACTTAGCTGGATTTTTGCTGATTTTCACATCACCACTTTTAAAAGATAAGTCACCTTCAATAACTTTCACATTTACACAATCATCTAAACTTAGGAGCATTCATTTTATGCACAGCTTTTGTTTAATCTCTTCCATAGTCATCTTTACCACAATCGACTGATGGTCATTAAACAGAGCCCAAAAGGTCAATTGCTTTTTAGGAAGAAAGGAAATATTGTAAACTACAAATTACTTACCCATTTCAGAACTTAGGATTTTCACTAAATAGATTTCCTTAAACCAAGCCAACATATTTGTTGACCATCTAAATTATGCTGAGAGAGGAAAATTAATCAGTTCTGATTTAGGAGACCCACCCTTCCAAATGGGGCACACTAAAAGGCTGTCAAATAAGATCTCTAAAAAAAAAATACAAAGAATATTGCTTTGTGTTTTATCAGATAGACAAAACACTAGATGCTACCTTGTAAAACTTTTAGGAAATGGCAAGGAATCTATGATCCTGACTTCTCTTGTTGATGGCCTTCTAACCTAGCATGCCCACTCAAAATTGTATTTTGATTTTTGAAATAAAATATAATTATTGGTTATGGTCTTACTTTATTGCAGCCAATTGGGTTATGTATTTTTAAATAATATTAATATTCTTACTGATAAGTTATTTGTTTTTATGTCAGTATGTTCTTTATACTACATGCTTTATCTAAAATCTAACTGCTTAAGGACCACCATGTAAAAGTTAAAAGTTCCATTAAGACTAAAGATATGTAGATACTATAGTTGACCCTTGTCTTACTGGCCTAACTCATAACTGAGAGCTGAAGGAAAGGAAAGCTCACACAATTGCAGGCTAATTCTTTTAGATAGGTATGACTTTTTTCATTTGTTTTGTCAGCTTCCTATTTAGAATAAACATGAGGCTTTGAAAAAAGATAATTCTGAATTTGAATCCAGGCTCTGCCATCTAGTGGTTATGAGACCTTAAGAAAGTTATTTATCCTCTTGGAACTTCAATTAATTCATCTCGAACCCTGTAACAATTAATACTGCCCACCTAGGACTTTTTTAAAGATTAAATAAGACAATGTATGCAAGGGTCCTGTATCTTAGTAAGGGACTCATAAATATAAATTAATATAACTAACATTGCTAATATTAATAATAACATTATTATTACATTATAATTCTTTGTTAGTAAATCATATCGTAGACAACTTGGTTTATGAAATTTGTTATTTTATTTCTTAAAAGCATAAAAGTACTACTTTGAGTGTGTGTCATAGAGGAAAAAACAGCTACTAAATATAAGACTCAGGATGTTGAAGCTGCTGAAGATACTGGATAGACCAGAGGAGAAAAATATTAAAAGATGGTCACAAGGAGTTTACATCAAATCCATTTCACATTTTTCTATGCTGAGGCTAGACCTGTCCTGAAACAAATGCCATGTCGCATTACTGCACAGACAAAGACATAGGCAGGCATAGGAAAGAGGGGAGGATTCGTGGGTAGGTGATAGGAATGGGATTGGCAGCAGTCTCTGTGTCTGCCATGTCAGTGTTTAAAGTGCTAGGCTTCTCCAACTCTGCTGAAAGCCTACTTTGGAACAAATAGTTCTTTTATATTTAAGATATAATTTTGAACATAATAGTAACTATAGACAATAGTAACATGAAAAGATTCTTCTTGTTTGTCCATTTAGGAAAGAACAGGAATAACAAAGGTGGTAAGGCAGATTTTAACATTTGTGAGATGATTAAAAAATACATAGCAACCATAGAGACTCAAGGTAGAATTGTTTCATTTCTTTCTAAGTATTGGATGTTTTTCTCAATAGGCTGCTTCATTTTATAACTTTATAAGTCTGAGGCTTTTTCCCCCATGAAAATAAACAAAGCTAAGGGGAAAAATGCAAATGCCACTTTTTATTTACATCACTCAATTGTCTCCTACTCATAGACACAAAATGTTTAGTTCATTTCTAAGCAGACTTGCTCTGAAAAATAAGTGAGTATATCTTTTCCTTTTTGACTACACAATCTCTGTTCTGCTCTGCTGTTTTCTATTGATGTGTATTAGGAAAAAAAACAGAAATTGGGTAATATTTCATTGTATTTGAAATTCTTGATTTTTATTAAAGAATATTCTTCTAGTACAGGAGTCAGCATCCTACAAGCCAAAGATTGCTACCTGTTTATTTATAAGTTATGAACTAAGAATGGGGATTTCTTCTTTAACTTGTCAAGGTAAGATTAAAAGAATAATAATTTTGTGCAAGTGAAAACTGTATGAAATGCAAATGTTACTGTCCACAATTAAAGTTTTATTAGGACACAACCTTGCCCATTTGTTTACACATTGTCAATGGCTGCTTTCACACCACTAGAGCAGAGTTGAATCATGTGACACAGACCATATTTTGCACTCTCATTGCTTGCCACTGCTATTTGGTCCACTGTAAATTATCGTGACATAATTATAATTCTACAACATTTCTGGTGCTGTGAATATCGCTGTACCAAATTTTTTTTATTATTGTTACGGGTCATTTCAAAAAAAAAAAAAGAATAAATTAGACTCTGAATGTTGCAGTCTTATAGTACAATGGAGTGTGGATTATTTCATTGTCAAATTAGATGAAAAAAAATTTTTGTTTTTTAAGCAATGACACCACAGCTGGGCTAAAAGAATATAATATTGCCATTACCAGACTAAGCACTCATCACATCTCTAACTCATAGAAAAACAGCAATCTGAAAAAAAATAGAACATTTTAAATGGAATATCTTATCATGACAGAATTTCTTCACAAAAATAAAAAGCAAAAATGAGGCTGCAACTAAATTTCTCAGCAGCTCACTTATCAGGCAAGCAAGGAAATCCTTTTGCTGATGTTGACTTATAAAATCATGAGTGATTACAGCAACTGAAGAAATGTAGCCAGAGAAAGTAATTAGGACCATTAACTTTCTGGCAAGAACAGTTTCTCAAAGAATTGAAAACACTGTGAGTAATATCAATAGTCAGCTAAAAATAAAAACGGCAAATGATCTTGAGAGGTTTTTCTTGGCTTTTGATGATCAACTCATGTTATCAGCACTAGTCAGTTGTTGCTTGTAAGAGAAGTCAATGGTAAGTTTGAAGTGACTGGAAAATTAACCTCTATCAATATACTTACACATGAGAATATTCTCAAAAAGCCGAGAAAACACTACTTAAATACTACCTGAAGTGGAATCTGCTAAGATGTGTTATAACTGATGGTGATAAAAATATGTATGAAGCAGAAAATATTTTTATAAATTTACAATGCTTGTGAAAATATAAGGTATTTAAACCCCTTGCCAAGCCTTGTATTATTCATCAGCAGGTACTTTGCAGAAAATATTTGAATATGTGTATGCTATTGAACCACAGCATCGACAGTAAATTTCCTTCACTCTGTCAGACTTAACCATTGGGTGATTTTGAAGTCAGGGCCCAGACTAAATTTGTTTTTGAATGAGAAGTACTCTTCAATCACTATTATAAAACACCAAACAGTTTTGAAATTAGATTTTCCTATAGAATTAAAAGTGTTTCTTAATGAAAATTAAGAAAAGCCAAATACTGCTTATATGTGAAATGTATATTTCAGTAGTCATTTCCACAAAAGCTGATATTGTTTGACTCACAAATAATGTCAAATGTTCTATATGCACTGTGCTGCCAAATATTAGAAGAATTAACTAGATGTCTACTCTTAGACAAACTGGTGGTGAGCTAAACTACAGTTCTGAGCTAAAATACAGTTAAAGCAGCATTTTTTCTATTTTGAAAGTGCAAAGGAATTTTCATACTTCCAAATCCATTTAACTGCAACTGAGGAGCTTCCAGCTAACATTCAATTGGAAGTGATTAATCTGCAATATAATCACATGCTAAAAGTCAAATGTCAAGAGAAGTATCCAGTAGAATACAGAGATTCCTTCTACTTAAGATATAAACATATCCAATCAAATTACATGCTTGTAGATTGTTATCACTATTTAGCAGTACCTGTGTTAAAGATATTTCATAGATGATATACACAAAATTTCATTCCAGATCAACATTAAGAGATTAATATTTGCAATTAGTTTTGATGGTTGAGAACTAAATTTGAACTCCATCATAGAATTTTTTTTTAAATCACTGCTATAGCAAATTGCCACAAACTTAGTGGCTTACAACTCCCATTTATTATCTCACAGATACGTAGGCCAAAAGTCTGAATACATTATCACTCAACTGAGTCCTCTGCTTAGAGTCTCTTGAGACCAAAATCAAGGTATTAACACAACTGTCTTTCTTTCTGGAGACTCTGGGGACAATTCTACTTCTAAACTCATTTAGATTTTAAACAAATTCAATTTCTTGTGGTTATATAACTGAGGCCCCTATTTCCTTGCTGACTGTCAGCCACGAGCTAATCTTTCCTCCTAGATATTCTGGCCACATTCTTTTTCATACTTTCCATGTGGCCCCTCCACTGCTGGCAGGTAAAGTTCCTCTCATGCATCTAACTTCTCATTTTGCTATATCTCCCTGACTTTAGCCTCTGAAAGTTCTCTGCTTCAAAGTGCCCACTTTAATTCTGACAAATCTTCCATTTTAACCCCCATAATCCTAATTATATATCCTTTTTGTTATAGGGAATAGTCAAAGGTTACAAAAATTAGGATGTAGACATATATCTAGGGCCATTATTCCACCTAACATATCCAGCCTAGCAAATGTGATTACCCAGAAAGAATTTCATTCTTATTCTTAGTAGAGCTATGTTACAAAAATTATGTTCTATTATTACTATTGTATTTTGTTAATTAAATTATACTATACTACTATCATTGTGTTTTGTTAATTAAAATGCATGAAAATTTGTTTTTCTCTTGTTACACAGATACCTATATAATATTCTCTATTTTGCCTTTTGGCCCATAAGCCTAAAATATTTAGCTCTTTACAGAAAAAAGCTTGCCAATATCCTATCTAGTGAAAAGTATATATATATATTTCTGGAAGAAAGTTTAACAATAGGTTTCCAAAACTGAAAAACAAAAATGAAAAATACTATGCAAATGTGCCAGTAATTATACTACTTTTTTCCCCCTGGGAAACTATGTATATGCCCATATTTAGTTTTATTTTAAATGATGTTTATTTGGCATTATTTAAAAAGGCAGAAATATGGAGCCAAGCCAAACATGTACCAATAAGAGGATGGTTAAATAAATTAGATTAAATCTATTCTGCACTCAATTGTATTATAATAAATATAAATAATTATTTTGTAGCACCATTGGTTATATATATTTTAATGTTTTTAATTTTGTCAATTTCTTATATTTTAAGGAGAACCATAGTTATTTTTATAAATCTAATTGACTTAATTTTGTGGGAACATAAAGGAAGTGATTAAAAACCTTTGGTCTAAAGTAGTTAATCCTGAAATCAAGCTCTGTAAATATTGTGTAGAGATATGGAGAAATCCTCAAAAAGAAAGAGCTAAAGAAAATGGCAAGGATTGCCTCTTGGGAGTATAACTGAAAGTAGAAAGACATGGATCAAGGAGTCTTACTTTTAATCACAGGGCATACGTGCTATTTGAATTATTTGACAAAAGTATAAAAATATGGAATTATGCATGTGTGTGTTATTCTGTTTAAGAAATATGTGACAGAGGCTGTCCTATTATCAGGAAATCATTCCATTTCATAGAACAGGAAAGACTGAAGAATTGAGAGTAGAACTAATTACTAAGGTTGCTTCCTTTGACCAAATAGGTCAGAGTTTGAATGAAAGAAACATGGAGTGAATGAATTTTTATAAGACCTAAGAAGAATATTTCATAAGCCACATTTTTCCTTTTGACTCTTCCTGTTCCTTCTACATTCATTTCCTGACTCCTGCACTCTGATGGCTACAGAAAGTTCTCCCTTCCTGCCTGTAAAAGAGAAATTCTTAAGCCAAGCTGTTTTTTTCTGTGGCAAATTTGACATAGACATTGGAATATTTCCCCTGAATTCATGAATAAGCAAGGTAGGAGAAAGTCGAGAAATTTAGTTACTCTTAAAAAGGACATATCCAAAATAGGCCAAGAACACAGAAAATTTTTCCACTCTGCAGCCTGAATATCATAATGAACAGGGGCTTTGGGTGGGCAGGTCTGATTTTAAATTTCAGTAATTCCTAAACCCTGAACCTCAGTTCTAGCATCTGTAATAATGGATAACAATTTCTATGCCACAGGTTTCTTCAGTAATGAATTAAACAATAAATAAAAAGTAATTAGCCTACTATTTAGCTTGCAGTAAGCATTCAACATAGCTGTTTCTCTGCTGACTATCATAAATTTCTCTCTCACAACTATATTCTTCTTAATGTCTACAATCATGTAAATAATATTAAAACATATCTATACATATTTATAGGTATTCAATATAGGTAAAATAATTTCACTCTCAAGCAATTATGTACTTCCTTTGGTGGTAGATAAGCATTTTGAAGGCAAGAAACAGATTGAATAATTCTTTTATAATTTTATATAAGATGCATACTAATTCTATTAATATATTTGAATAAGTATACTTGGTATTTCACTTAATGAGAGGTATGAGCTCTTACCATCCCACTTTACAGATGAGGAGGCTAAAGATTAGAGTGGTTAAATAATCTGACCAAGGTAACACCACTAGAAGGTGGCAGAAGATGGACTTGAGGGATTTGAACCTAGATTTGTCTGTATCCAGAGTCCATATGTCTGCCATGCTGTATTGCCTTCACTCCTAAAACAGAGCAGAAATGTCAGTCTCACTGGTTTTATGCTTATTTTTAAAGTGAACTCTGGAGGTATGCTACCTGCTTTTAATGTACTCATCCACATTTAATCTATCACCAAATTATATCTATTTTCACTTGCATGTAACTCTCAAATTCTTTCATTTCTCATCATCCTTGTCCTATTACTTTCATCCAGGCTGTCCTTGTCATTGGCTCAAATAACTGTGTTAGCCTCTTAAAAGATCATTAAGCCTTCATTATTACAGTCTTCATTCCTTTTCAACACGGCAGCAGAGATACACTATATCCCAAAACTCAAGTCTGTTCTTGGAACACTTCAGTGATTCCACATTGCTATGAAGAAGCTCCCACCCTTCAATTCCACCCAATCCCAGTACTCTCCAATTCTAGGGCAATGTGTGCTCCATGAAAGTAGCAACCCTTTCCAGCTTCCATAGGAGGGTTTTGTACATTTTGATTATTCAGTAAATCTTTGGTGAGGGCATTGAATAAACATGGTTTCCATGCCTCTTTATATTCTTGTACTTGCCCATGCCTTTGTCTTTTGCTACTTCTGCCCTTGAATTTATACTTCAGCTATCATGAACTTTGTTTAGATCCTGAAAATCATCAAGAAGAGAAACAGGTATCAGAAACATACAGTGCTAAAACCAGGAAAGGTAAGCCACAGACAATCCATTAGTACCGGGAGAGCTGAGGCTGGTGACAGGGCAGCTAGGATGGCCAAACAAAGATGTACTTGGAAATAAAAGGAGAATGTTCACAAGGCAAACAGGAGTTGAGGCCCACATCATCAGCCACAAGGATTACACCTCAAGAATGAAGTTAGTATGTTGTGTCTTATCTTTAGTGACATTTATACTTCTTTTATCTTCCATAGTTCTCATCTATACTTCTCTTACATCGGGAAAGCTATAGAACAAATCAAGTAGCGATTAAGTGATTATGTGTCAGGCATTTTGCTAGAAATTAGGGTACAAGTCTAGAGAGCATTAGGCATTCCTCACATGACGTCTACAGTCTATGTAGGAAGTAGACATGGATTACCTCAATACGATTGAATAAAGAATACACTAAATTTTTTTTGCCGGGGAGCAAAGAAGGGGCACTTTGCCAACGATGAGTTCTCACAGAAAGAGATTTCATTACAGTTTCTATAAATGTCTATTGATTTTGCCTATGTCAACAAGATAAATAAACCCTCAGATAGTCTACATGTTTTCTGGAGATGTGTCAGTATATATGTGTGGCATGCGAACAGTCATATAAAACATTTTTTTTGATTTGGATATTTACTCATTTTGTTTACATTGCTTTTTTTTTTTTTTTTTTTTTTTTTTTTTTTTTTTTTTTTTTTTTT